>JAMAKF010000012.1:361352-483333 GCA_023628655.1 Sarocladiaceae sp. R1802
CCCCCTGTGATGCTGGACCCTGCGGCCTTTGTCGTCGTATGTGGACCTCGCCCGGCGTGTAAAAGGCGACGAGGTCTAGCAAGAAGAGCAAAGCAAAAACACACCTCAACCGCTCTCGTGTGGAAACCTTCATGTTCGTGTGCTCATGTACCAAAATCCAAGGCTGCTCGAAAAGTTGAACGGGCACCGATCCGTTGCTCATACGTTGTCGTTCGTTCTTGGCCGCTTCCTGGCCACGCTTGCCGGAGAAGTACCATCCTTGATCATCGCAATGATAGCCTGCCTTCCATCTGGCCCTTTCGAATCGTAGCATTTCTCTTGGTCGATCTTAAAAATATCGAATGAGTGCAATCGTGCACCAAGCACTAATCTTTGTCAATCGAGGACTTCACAGCATTAAAATGGTTGACTTACCAAAAGAAGGGGCTTCAGAAGCGTGGCTCCTTTGTGTAGACGGTGATCCGTTGGTAGTGTTGGACGGAGTCCTGATGATTTGTGATGCTGCCGATGTCCGCGGCTGAGGTGTTAAAGAGGTGCCGTTGGTGATGCTTCTGCTGGCAAAGTAAGTCTGCCCAGAAGGGTTCGAACTGTCCGCTATGGCGTCATTATCGCTGTTGCTATCATCATTGTCATCATCTATGATGATGGCAGATGTTCGACGAGGCGAAGGGGTCGTATCCTGGTGCATGTTGAACGTCGAAATGCTCCCCGAAGGCAGCGATGCTCCGTGCCTCAGAAAGCCCATGTTTCGAAACGGGGACGGTCGAGCTGTCCGGGCAGTCGTTGCAGGAGAAACCGAAGTGATCAGGGGTGCTGGGCTTATGATCTTTGACTCTGAAACGTAAGGTAAAAGTCCAGACTCCCTTAGTAACAAGATCACAAAGAAGTATTCCGCTCCGACCTGTAGCCCGTCCTCCATGTGCGTTTCGTCCCCAGCTTTACCCTGCCAACTACGACAGAGCTGACCTGTCTCTGTGCACGGCGGTACTGTTGGAAGATCTGGGACAAAATCGCAGTCAGTAAGCTTCCAGAATACATGCAGTTTTGGAATGACACTTTACCCCAATCGTTATCCAATAGCTTCTGCCGAAGGTGCGAGCACTCCGACATACGATGGCATTGAACGATAACGGGCGCATCCGCATCCCAGCAAGTGTCGAATTTCCATTGGATTCGCAAGCTTTCTGCAGGCGAACCAGATGCTGAGACTGAGATCTTGGTGCGAAAGTGACTGAGGAGATGCTGCCTAGCCAGGCAAACCTCTTGATTCCTTCGCCAGTTTGCCGTCCTGCCATGACCTTCTCCGAGGAATACTTCGTCTGGCAGCTGTGCAAGCGCGTCAGTAAAGAGCTTTTCCACCGCATGAAAGACCTGATCAGCCTCTGTAAGACTCTCGGGCAAGCCTAAGTAGTCCACGGCCGTGGCAGCGTCAAGCTACCGCTCGTGTACCAGAAGCGTGCCATTCTCTGGCGAGTAGTGCAGCGGTAGCTGGAGCTGCCCAGCTTGCACGAAGGTGAGACTGATATCGGCCGTCTTCTGGCAAAGTCGAATGCAGTTTTTGAGAAGGCGGCTGATCGACGCGGCAAATGATGTGGCAGGAATCGATGCAGTCTGAGAAGCAACGAATCGGTCTTTCTCCTTCTCGGCGGCAGTGCGGAGGAGGCCATGACCGTACAAGATGGTCCAGTAGGTGTCAGTCAGCAACGCCTTCTCGCGGCCGAGGCCGCGAATGGTATCCTCTAAACGAGGATTCTGATGTAATCAAGTCAGCCATATTGTCATCTTGGTAGTCTTTGTGCTCAGAAGCAAGAAATGTACGAGTTGACCACGAACCTGGCTCAGCTGCTCCTTGGAGTAATACCAATTCCCATTACGGTCATCTCCCACGAGATAATCTCTGAGAAATCTTGCCGTGGGTTCGTCTCTTTTCAGAATGTTTTTCGCGTCGTGAATGTCTGCATACTTAGTCTCGTCGGAGTTCAACATGTCACTCAGGTCTTTGACCATGGCGGGCCGCTCAGCCAGGACACCTCTCCAGATGGCCATGATAGCCAAGCCCTCCGCTCTAGATCCTACTATGGACTGCCTCTCACGGTCGGTTTCGCCGTTGGCGAAGTTGTATCCAAACTTCAAATGTAGGGTAGTGATGCTTGCAGACCGTGTAGGTGTTGTCTCGCTCAACAGCAGCCCCTTGAGATAGAGGCGACCAACGAGCCCGGGGCTTGTCAAAAGGTCTCCATGGGGCGTAGATATGATGCCATTGTCTCCGGCTGCGTGCAAGAAAAGGGCACATGTGATCCAGCCATCGAAGTCCGCGCGCTCAACTTTCTTGCGGGAGATATCATGACCGTCTCCATTCCTACCCTGGTAAGGACGAGGGCATTCGCCCCCGATGAAAAACTGAACGTCAGTCTGGGCGAGGCAACAAAAGGAAGAAGCGATCCTTCGCTGATCTGCTTCTCACGATCCTCCAATGCCTTTCTTGTCTCAGCTTGAGACATGCGAGCGAGCACCGTGACGAGCCGGCCCCGTTTTGAGAAGTTGAACTTCCAGTTGAAGCCGCCGGAGCGACAGAACACTGCATGGTTCTGTGGACATCGCAAAAACACCAAAGCAGCGAGTTTGAGGCCTTCTCCGTGAGCACCAGCTTGGTTCTTGGCCTTTGTCTTTGTTGTGTGGCCGAGATCCAGGTGCCTGGGTTCTAGTGTCGCCGCGCGGTTCGTGATTTCGATTTGACCAAAGCCGTCCTGGCCTGTGAAGAGAACGTATCCGAGGCAATCGAGCTTGGTCCCGCAGGTCGGGTTAGGGACCTTGTATACGATCTCCTCGGATGAGTTGTTGGGTCCGAATCTACGAGATTCGCGGATCACTCTGAACTGGTGCTCCTGAAGCTTGAACGAGGCAATGATACCGTCCCTCCTACAGAAACGTACGCCATAGAGTCAGCCAAATGCCATCTGCCTTACGTGTGCGCCCCCGGAGAGGCGGGGGCGATCCAGTACATACCAGTTCTGCACGAGTTCTCGAAAGGCTTCCCTGGCCGGCCACTTCGTGTAATTAGCGCGGATTGGGAAGTTGATTGTCTTCGTCCGCACAATCGAGTCAAGAGTGATATCCACATCTTCCTCATTGTGAGAGCCATCGTGTGACCCGCTGTTGAAGGTCGATGCCATATTTGCAGTGCCCGAAAGACTGTTGACCGTATCGTAGCCTAAGGTTGGCAGGCCAAGAGTGCAAGAGGAAAGATGTTCATCAGGCGGGCTTTGGAGGCAGGCGAAGATTCACCTTGCGCTCCGCTCTGTTGAGGGACAAAGGGATCTCGCAGCCTGGGGATTGTTTTGCAAGGAGTGAGGCGTACGTCCGAACATGCAAGGATTGGACAGCCGGCCAACAGCTGCCAGTGACCAACATGCAGCCAACAGCTGGCCAACAGTTGGCCAACAGGAAGCACCCCACTACCTAAGGTAAGGTATTTGAGGTAAGGGAAAGGCAGCATCGTGATGAATCAGCTCATCTCCCGTCGTTCGTGAGCTATTAAATCGTCAGTAGACATCAAAGAGAGCTCGGGTTAGATCATGAGAGACTCACCAATGGCGTGACTTGGACACCACAGACTCACTATTCTGTGCATAGGCCTTGGCGAGCAACGAAAACTTGACGGCATGAACTACATTAGGTGCTTGATTAAGACTAAGAGTATATTGTTCTCGGTAACCAAAGGTTGGTCCTGCAGGAATCAATTCGTTGATGGGGCCCCTTCAGCACCAAGGCGTCACTTGGCTTCTCAGCCTGGAACCAACCCTTTTGCCAGAAATAGGAAAGAGAGAAAGTACAAAAGCTATATGTATTCGCTTGAGGGGTCAACAATCGACTTGAGACCAGAAAGATGTGTTCGCAGTAAAGAAACATTCCGAGTTCCTTGGTTGCAACGACAACTTAATGCAAGAAGTCTGGGTAGTTGTGGCCGTGCTCGGTTTGCTTTTGGTGGAGTACTCATGTGCGTACATGCAAGGCTGCTCGATATTTAAGGTATGTTAGCAATCAACAAACGCCGGCGAGAGAGGCAAGGCCTCATGTTCGACTCTGTCTTCACTCATAAGTAGCATCGGAGCAGGAAGAACATTCAATCTTCCAAATGTTGTTTCACTCGGCCAAGCACGAACTCTGATCCTTTGCCCCGCGGTTGTGGCATGTTTCTCAACACCGACGACGGAAAAGCTCAATCATGCGAAGACGTCCCCGTAAGCCGATTTGCTCGGTCCAGCATCTTAACACCTGTGTGCATATCGCTGAATCTCTTCGCGGTCTAGGCTTCGAAGGTTCCAAAATCCGAAACGAACTGCTCGAAACTGGTATCACGGCCTCGGGCCACTATTGACCAGCGCGTGCTCAGAAACTGCGTTAACATTGCTGGACCATCCGCCCAATACCTTTCTCTGTTCTTCCAATGCCACTAGACAGCGAGCCTCACTCTGCGAATGGCATACTTCAGCACGTCCGCAGTAGTGTCTTACAGCATGGAGGGAAAGAGGTGGTTGCCTATGCTCTGAAAGCTATCCGCAGACCAAGCGTCGCGAATGAATCTTCCGTTATGGAGGCGATCCCTTAGATCCGATACCGTCCTCAGGCTTCGCAGTCAATGATTTGGAAAAGGCGAATGCTTTACATAAAGTATTCTGAGTCTGACACACCATCGTGAGCGGACACCACGTCCGTCATCCCGTCCCCCACAACTCATCAGCCCTGTGGTTGACAGAGCACGCGCATGTATGTGTGCGTATCGGGCGACACCTCCTTCCCTCGCTGACCACCACGATGCGGTCCGCGAGTCAAGACACGAGAAGCTGCATCAAAGAGTCTGACAGTAATTGGACCGACTCCAAAGTGCACACGAGGCTTGCTTGAAGGATGTAAAGATGGGAAGAAGAGCCGATGCGGTGGGCTTAGTCACGCATGGTCAAGGGTGTGATCTCGCACGAGAGCGATGGGATGGATGAGCCTATGTGGGTGTGAGGTGATGCTGTATGCGTCAGCAGAGATGAAGCTTCTTTTAGAGAGGTCGAGGTTGTTTGTGATCGACGTCAGTTCGAGATGACGCTGATCGAGGGGATATTTGATGAGCTTCGATGCTTATGCATGTATATCTCCATCCCATCCCATGCCAGCGCAGGCAGCCATCGCATCTGAGGTGCGTCTCGTCACGTTGCGCCACGGCCGGTGATGGAATCATGCATCGCCATTCGGCTTTTCCAATACCACGGCTCAGTTCGACACTGAACAAAAACAGACTTCGATGGAAACGGCATGCCCACCTGATCATCACCAGTCACAGTGACTAGTCTGTCGCTGACCACAACCCATCAATGGAAACGCAACACGAGGACCGCTACTTCACCGCAATACGCACGTCCACGCCGCCAGCACATCACCAAACCAGGCTCTCAAACGGCGGCGCCACTAACAAATTCTTTGCTGTGTTGGGATGGTTCTCAACAGCTGCATCCGCCCGCCTCGCCCCCAAAAGCCAGCGCCGGGCGATCCCTGCCCGCGCGCCCAGGCCCGCCATTTCTGTGCCGATTGCGCTGTTGGCTCTTGTTGGTCCCGCAGGTCCGGCCAGGAACCGGGGCGGTGAAGGGTGTGAAGGCCTGCATGCATCTGTGGCATGTGGCAGGGGTGAGGATGTGAGAGTGAGGAAGCAGAGAGAAGTCGGCTGCAGGTCGTGCGTGTGTGTGTGTGGATTTCCTCTGCCTTACTTCTTCGCATGGACGAGGGCCCTGGACAAGGGTCAGCATAGGCTCTGGGATGAAGCAGAGGAAAATGAGGATGGAGGCCAACCACGCGTGAAAGAGGGCCAGTAGCTGCAGATGACTTCTCACCGACTAGCACACCGAATGAGCTTCTGGGCGTTTGTTTGTAGAGAGAAAGAGGAGGGGGATCTTGGCTGGATGCGGATAGCTGCAGTGGTATAAATGGTAGCTCTCCCATGCAGCTACGCATCCTCGACCTCCCTCTTCTCTGCCGACTTTGTCATCATTTTTCTGATTTTTTGTTTTCATTCTGCAGCGAAATTTGAATCACCGGATTGTCGCTGAGTGCATCTTTCGTCCTGGCCGAGGCGGAAGCTGGAGCGAGACCGGACACCCCTCCACCGCCTGAGCAAACCATCCCACCTTCGTCACCGCCGCCAGATTCCACCTCCGACTTTTCCAGCGTTTGTTCCTCCAACATCAACAGCCATGCTTCGTCGATACGCACTCGGTTTCTCCAACGTTGGACGTCAGCTTTCGACAATGAACTCAGCCACGCCTCTCGAGGATGTCATCAGGGCAAAGGTAGGGTCCAATTGATCTTGTCGAGATTCCAAGGCAGCTAAATACTGACTGGCATGCTGCAAAAAAGGTCACCGCCGCCTTCAACCCGTCGACCCTCGAAATTTACAACGACTCGCATCTCCACTCTCACCACAAGGCCATGGCCGGTAACACGTCCAAAGAGACACACTTCCGGTACTGAGCTACTCTAGCGAATCCCCAACTTCGTTGCAGAAGCCGCTGACATTTTGGGAACATAGCCTCGTCATCACATCCGACGCTTTCGCCTCCAAGATGCAACCCGCTCGCCACCGCATGGTCTACGCTCTCCTCCGCGACGAAATGGCCCAGGAAGGTGGCATCCACGCCCTCCAGCTCCGAACCATGACACCCGACGAAGAGCAGCGTCAGCAGAAGAAGAAGGAAGAGGCGGCGGCGCAGAAAAATGCTGCTGCGACAAACGCTGACGCGCCGATCGCGGAGGCTTGAGCCTCATACGAGCATCCGGATTTGGATAATCTCCTCCATCGATGGAGAGAATGTTACGACGATATGACACGATACGAAAACTACTTTACGCGAAAATCTTACAAAAACACGCACGATACGGGAACGGCGAGTGGAATAAGCCTACTGAGCACTTGGTTGACCCTCTTCCTCCTCTTCATCTTTCACACCCGGCGAGGAACGGTTTTGGGTTTCCCAGGCGTCATGGTCAATGCAGAGATTGCCACTCTTCTTCTGTTCAATCTTCTCTTCTCAAATTTCGCATCCTTTATCTTGCGTAGATCGGTTGCCCACGCACCACACACAGAGCATCAATGGAAAATACAATATCATCAGTATACTGAAATGCTGTTTCATTCATCGTCAAGACGTGTGATCTCGCGCACAGTAGCTAGCCACTATGAGCAATGAGAAAGGTGGGTATTGTAAACGCCATAAAGGACCAAATCGACACCCGTGTACTATGGGCAAACGCCTGCGCTGAGGATGAGATACTGATTTCATGGAGTATCCCGACAATGACTTGAGTCTCACTTTGAGCTCGCGTGGCTGCTCGCTACACTTGCTCCACTGGACATCCGCTTCGCCCTCCCTAGCTCCCTCATACGGGCACCTCTCGCCTGATCTCCACCTCCCTTCAGCTTCAGTCTCTGAAGGTACGACATCCCGCTCGGTCGCGGTTTGCTAGACGCCGTAGAAGCCGCCGAAGAACTGACTCGACGTCCAATACTGCTGCTGCTGGGCGGGGCGTTTGAACCCAGTCTCGAGGTCGGTCGTGGAGGTGGCATGGGGGCCGAAACGACTCTATCGTCCAGCTTGGGTTGTGGGCTCGGCTGTGCCGAGGCATTTGATGCACCTGCTCTCGCTTGGGGTGGTACTGCAGGCGGTTCAACGTCGGGTGATGCCTCGTGGCCTGTCAGATCAACTACAGGCGAATCCTCCATCGTCGGTCGTGGTGAAGAGCCCAGCTTCTCAGAGAGTCCGCGTCGTCTGATGCTGCTCTTGCTATTGGTGATATCGCCCTTCGCATTGCGCTGACCATGGCTTGCCGTACTACTCAGCTGAGCCAGATTGCAGACAGGCGGCGTCCGGTGTCGGTAGCTGCGCCGTGATAAGGGGGCGGGCTCCTCCGAGGCACGACCATCGGTTGGAGGCGTGTTGTTTTGGGCTGACCTTGCAGCGAAGGTCTTGGCTGCCGGTTGTGGGATGATGAGATATGCTCCGTTGGTTCTGCTAGGCAGCTCCGGCTCGCCCAATTCTGCCTCCGCATCCTCTTCTGCTTCGGCGTCATCCATCATCTCGTCATGATCTGACTCGTCTGCGTCCGCAATTTCGGCAACAGCTTCTTCGGCTACCGCTACCTCAATGGTTTCTCGAATCTCACCCGAAGCCTCGTTCACCCCCTCGGCTTGCGTATCCTCTGCGAAGAGCTTTCTTGCCTCCTCAAATTCCTTGGGATACGCTTTCTTAATTAAGTCGAGATTCCCTCGCTTTAATACTCCGCTGGCAAAAAGAATATCCTCATCTTTCCAGTTATACCATTCGAAGGCCGGCATGCACTCTCGGTTCGGACCAGCTGCCTTCGCATAGGACATGTAGCCACCGGCAAAAGCACGCACAAAGTCGTCGTAAAGAGCCGACTTCAGGGAAAGCTCACTGCGCAAATGTTGCAGGACTGCGGCTGCGCGCACAAAGTACAGCCGAGAGCCATTGTACATTCCTTCGTACGACGGGTAAATCATCGTAAAATGACGGTAAGGGTCATGTTCCTCTTCAAGGGCAATACTCTTGGGCATGGCAGTACTTGAGGGAGCAGAGTCCGTTGTCTGGTTCCTTGAGTTGTCCTCGTGTGACCAGTCGTGGGTACTTTCAACTTGGCGTTCGGGCGGCGTCTGTGAGTCCATGTTCTCATGCGAAGAGGCGAGTGGGACCTGTTCTGTGTCCGGTTCAATATGGTTTTTAACCTTCTCTGTATGTGCCCCTTCAGTGGCGGCTTGTGAATAGTTATCGCCTCGTGGTGTCGACTGGGGAAGCGCCGGTGATGGCTGAATGGATCTTCTCTGCGCTTGAGAGACTTTTCGATCTGTAAAAGCCAGCCCCATGACGGTGCTCTTGGTTCTCTCTTTTCTGATAGGGCTGCGCAGACGTAGGTGCAGTTTCTCCTGTGCCGGTTCCAAGGTCGCTGGGATGATCAGACCCGACTCCACGTCGTCAGATCTCTCTGATTGGGATGATGCTCTTGCAACTCCAATGACAGCGTTTCTGGGACGGTTCGGGGCCATGCCAGCCTCCCAGTCCATTGGTTTGAACTTATTCTGTTGTGCGAGTGCTTTGGTGATCGGTTGCGCGTGATCGAGTGTGCTTGGCACGATTGCGGGTGAAGGCTGAGCACATGGTGGCGTATTCTGCATTGATGACCCAGGTTTTGCAGGGGAGAGGGCTAAATGCCTCGATCGAAGGCCCGCAGCATTCGCATTAGGAGCAAGGGTCTCGTGTATACCTGGAATATCGACCTCCAGCTCTTCGTCTGGACCATCGCTCGAGGGGAAGTTATAGCTTGGCGGCGGTCTCCGTACCGAAATTTCTGGTTCGTAGGGTTGCCGAATGCTGTGCTGGACTGCCGGTGTTTCTCCAACTCTTTGCGACGGGTCGTGGTTCTTTCTTCTTCTCCGGGGGCTGGCTGGAGACTCTGACCACGAAGATATTACTCCTGGGGATGATGAAGGCACGGGACTTTGGAGATTCTGCGGGTTACTGCTTTCTGCGCTGTCGTGCTGACTTCTGTTTCGAGTCTTGCGAGGCGTCGTCTCTGCTTGTGTCGAGTCTGTGGATGACAATGACTTGGTTCCTTTGCCTTCTCGGTTCCCAGAGAGCTTGGTACGACGGTGACGCGCTTCCAGACCGTCGAGGACCGCGGTAGGAATGCTGCCTCGGATGCCGCCAGGCTGGTTCTTGATGTGATTGTACGAGTTGTTCCCTCGTTCCAGTATCTTTTGTTGGTCTTTCGCTATCGTGTAAAACTTCCTTCGCTTGATCGCCTCTGCAATCTCGTCATCGGCATCGTCGCGGCCACGTTTGGATGCCATGGTTGCGCAGCCTGCGGTGGTTCCTCGTTGTAGGGTCAGTTCGCATGGAACACCGCCGCAGGGTCTGAGGCGCGCATATCGACCCTTCGAAGAACTTATGATCTGCAGGAGTGTGTTCTGGGAAGCTGGCGCGGGTCGGTTGTGGCGTGCCAGACGATCTGCTGACCATTTGGCTTGCAGTCTCGTAATGTGGTAGCTGAAGATGAAGTCATACGCCACTTGGGCAGTCAAAGGCCAACGCGTAAAGACGCGACTTTTTAGCGGCGATTGGAGTGGGGAGCCCACTGAAGTGCCCCAAAAGTCATCGCGTGGGCGCTGCCCCGCCAAGTGAGGTGGTCGGTGGCACAGGATTCACCACTGGCCCGGTGCACTGATATAATGGAATACAGTACTGAAGATCCGCTGAAAATGAAGCATCAGGGGTCCTGATTCTCACTGATTCCTCAATTTCTCAATTACGGTAGAATTGCATCAATTCAACAACAAATGCAACATTTTACAATGCCTGCTTATCTGCCTCCCAAGTAATTCATCGCACCTTTAGTTCAGCTGAAGTTCCTTGATCAGAATATCCGCAGCCTTCTCGCCAATGAGCATCGCCGTGTTATTCGTGTTCGCCCCAATATTGACCGGGAAGATACTCAGATCTGCCAGCTTCAGACCCTTGGTGCCATACACATTCAGGTCCTTGTCAACAACGCCGTAATCGTCTTGGGGCGCCATTCTTGCGGTGGCTATCGAGTGCCATGTGGAGTTGACGTGCTCGCGGACGTATTGCTCGATCGCTTGATCGTCCTCCTTGGTGTACTTGACAGGAGCATCCGAGGGTGTGCTCTCGACACAAGCAGCGGCGGAGCCTTCAGGGAATCTAGGGTGCCCAGCTGCGATCTCGCCTCGGTACATGTTCGTTCTTCGCATGGCATCACGACCCTTTTTGTATGCCCAGACATGCTTCGCCACATCAACATCCCCCTCATCACTCAGGAAACCGGCGTCGAAGTCCGGCTTATCATTGGCATCGGGACCAGTGATGTAGATGTGACCGCGAGAGTAAGGATAAGCAGTATAGTTGGCAACCGAGACATAGTACCTGTCCTTGGCTACGGTGCTAGGATCGCCCAAGAAGCAATTCAGAAGTCCCATGAGCATGATCGGGCGGTTTGGCACGTCTCTGAAGTCGGCTGCCCAGCGCTTTTGAAGTTCTGGCGAGAGCTGAGCAACCTCTTCCTCGGATGGACGGAGCTTGGAGCACATGTCAACGGCGTTCCATCCTAGTCGCGAGTCCTTGTTCGCGACCAACGCATTCGGATCACGCAGCACGTCATCGATGGTCTCCTCGGCCGGTAGTGAAGTGCTGTATGGATAGAGGATGAGATGGTGATCCTGGTATTCTCTGCCAACTCCGGGTAGGTCGACTTTGCAAGGGACACCCGCACGTTTCAGGATCGAGGGATTGCCTATTCCAGATCTCTGCAGGACCAGAGGCGTGCCGATTGCTCCAGATGAGACAATGACTTGACGTCTGGCCTTAACCTGCCGCTTCGGCAGGGCGTGCGATCCACCAGGGGCATTGCCACTTGGATCGGGGTGTATCGCTGAGTTTGGAGAAAACTCAATTCCAACGGCACGGTTCTCGTCGTTCAACAGGACCCGACTGACCTTTGTCTCGGTCAAAATGTGAAGGTTGGGATATTTGGGGTTGTCCATCTTGGAATGCAGATAGCAGCGGGCTGTATCTTGGCGAACGCCATCCGGGCTGACTGTTTTCAGCCACCGTGAAGTGGCGTTGCAGGTGTCAAGATCATTGACGTCGGTCACAGTTGGGTGCCCGAGAGTTGAAAGTGCCCGAAGGAATTCGGGTGTGGCGATCTTGGACTCATGCGTGCCGTATGAGACATGCACTGGGCCATCTGTGCCGTGCACTGACTTATCGCCAGGACCATGGTATGTCTCGAGCTGAGGGGATGGTCAACGTCTAGCCTGATTGCCACTTGGGGAATCACTTACTTTTTTCATGTAAGGGAGAAGTTCTTTCGCGTTCCAGCCAGGCATGTTGATGCGGTCCAAATCATCGCGCTGAGCGCGAGTGTACATCATGAAGTTCACAGAAGAGCCACCGCCGAGTACGTTGCCGGTCTGAATGACGGCCTCGCGACCAGCCAGTTTATCTGACTTGTTGCATGTGTAACACTTCACGGTCTGGCTGTCCGGCATGATGTGCGCGAGAAAAAGACCTGGCTTCTCGATGTTGTCAACCCCACGGTTGTCCCGGCCTGCTTCGACGACTAGGAGAGAGAGCGAGGGGTCATGGTCAAGCAGACGACCGGCAATAATGCAGGCTGCCGTGCCGCCTGAAGAGAAAGATTATCAATAATGCGAACGTATTGATGGTACAAGGAGTTTTGGCTCACCTCCAGCTATAATGATATCGACCTCGGAGACATCATCAGGAAGAGTCGTGTAGGAGCCCATGATGACTTTTGTTGTGAGATGATAGCGTGTATTGGCCTAGGGATGGTACCTTTGCTCAGAGTATGCTGGAGGAGGGAGGGGGTGATAGACTTCACTAGGTGTCCATGGATGTATTTATGTGCGTGTGCCAAAGAGCCGCCTCCTCTTCTCCGCAGATCTTCTTGCGGTTCGAGATCAGGTACTTTACCCCAGGTTCCTCACAGCTACTACTACTACATTGAGGTCCCTCCCTTCCGCAGCTCTAGCACTCCTTAGTTTCCTTCCCCGTTTAGCGTATATCGCCCAGGGGCATCCGACACGTCGTTGACAGGGTCGGCTTCTTCTCCCTGAAGTTTACGTCGCTGAATTCGAGGTTGTTATCCTTATTGGTCGAGCAAACTCTCCGGCAGCAGTTGATGAGTCTTACGAAGCCAGGTAGTTCATAGGCGATCTGGGATCACGCCAACATCACTCTTGTGTGACAGTTGTCCTGCGGTTGTGCCTCCGCATACGAGGTGGCAATTGCTATGGGGTAAGGGACCAGCTATGACAGAGCTCGCCGAGAACTGCATGAAAGAGGGTAGCGCGCAGGGACCCTGAGGGTGATGGCTTGACACTTTGACTGAGACATAACCATGCGTCATGTCATTGGTGGGTTTCTGAGCGGGAGTGACCGAGTCAAAGGCAGTACCAAGGCTATGATCTACGTTAGATCGAACCCCTAGCTTATACGGGTCTGAGGTCACGGGGTAATACAGCTTCCGTTGGGCCGTACTTAATTGACAACGTTCCATCTCATCAGTTAGAACTTGGTGGATCAGCCGCAAGAAGGTTTGCGGAGGAGAATGCGGAGAGAGAAGACGAAGACGCGGAGTGAACTAGTGCAAACTTAGAGGACCTCGGTAGACCATCCAATGAAAGGCTCGATGTGGTTCGAGATACGAACTGTCAACTGGACACAGACTCTAGGCGTCTTTGATAGGTTGCGCAAGGTTTCACTAGATAGCCGTGCTGTCACCATTGTTCATCTCCTGGCCCAAGTTAAACCGTGGGCAGCCGAGGTCGTCCCTAGGCATGCCAGTCCCAAGAAAGGACTACTCCTAGCCACCTCATTCTTAGCCGACAATGTTCATGCGAGCGACTGGACTTTGAGCAGTCTTTCTGGGGATGGGGGAAAAGATGCAAAGTCATTCGCATTATGGGCCAACTTCGCAAACGCATCTGCCGACCGTTGCTAAAGACGTTCCAGCTTTTGAGACAACCATTTAGTATTGCACGTCTTGATGAGCCGTCCATCTAATCAAACAGGCGTTAGGAAGCGGTCAAATAGAGACCGGCCCGGCTGCGAAGATGCAACTGAGAATCCCAATAATACAGTGCTTCCTACTGACAGCGTCTGGAACTGTAGTCACAAACGACGGGAGCAAAGCTGAGAACACTCGTGAACGCTCGAATGAACACATAGTTGACAGCAAACTGTGGACAGTGACCAACATCTCATCTCAGGAAACTCATGTACGCTTTGAGGAAGACTGCGAAAACTATATAGCCTCCCTTTAACAACTAGTCTACGTTCCTTGAAGGGTTGGAGATATGGTACAACACGACTCAACAAGTCGCATCGGCATTTTGTAAAGCAGATCAAGCCGCATTATAATACTGATTTCTTGCCGATGCTTCATCCCTTGGCCTGAGGCACATCAGGGATCTGTTAAGTCGTACTGCTCGTATAGAATCCTTGTAGAGCCCCGGAACGAATGCGACAGGCCGTAAAGGAGGGGAAGATAAGTACGACTGACTACGAGACTTTGTTCTTTCTGAGGAATACGAACTTTCACCGATGTGAAATTGACATCTACAAAGGCCAGGAGTGAAATAAGGGATATGGCGCTGCAGCATTACCTTATCGCGGCGACTGCCTCTCTAGGCTATGTCGCGGCGCTGGTCATGTACCGTCTAATCTTTCATCCATTGGCCAGATTTCCTGGGCCCAAGCTGGCTGCTGCAACTGGATGGTACCTCGCTTACTTCGATATCATGGCTGGGCCGGGAGCCCAAGTGATGTTCGAGCTGCACCGCCTACATCGCCTATATGGTACGTATATTACGGGTTGAGCTGAGAAGGAGGGCGACGGTAACAGCAACGGTTGGGTAGGCCCTATTGTCCGTATCAGTCCGGACGAGATTCACATTGACGACTATACGTGGTTGGATACACTTTACACAGTTACATCAGGAGTAAGTAGCCTCAAGCTTTCTACCACGAGGCACTTTTGTCTGACTATGCTCAAGGGACACCGCGACAAGCATTTGCCTGATGCTGTGATAGTCGGCACGCCTTTTGCCAGTACGTCAACCTTCGAGCTTCTTGTCGTGGACCTCCCTCGCTAACGCCTTTCAGTCTTCGGCACTGAGAAGCATGACATCCATCGGAAGCGCCGTCAGGCCTTCGCTGGCATCTTCTCAAAAGCCAACGTTGCAAGGGTCGAGACCATGGTATGGGACAAGATGGAGAAGCTCCTCAACAATATGAACCAAGAGATCAAGCAACATGGCCACGCCTCGATGAGAGTACATACCCTCGCGATGACTACAGACGTTGCTGCAGCATACTGTCTGGAAGAGTCTTTAGGTCTACAAGATGACGAGAGCAAAGCAAGGAACTGGAGCGAGGTGCAGGCCTCCGTACCAGACATTATCCCTATCGCTCGACACTTTACTTGGATCATTCCTCTATCACTGAGCATACCTATGTGGATCTTGGCCAAGATTGATCCAAAGCTCGTCCGCGTCTTGAGCATTCGCACAGTAGGATCATATCTCGGCAGCAGTGTAGACTAAACTGCTGACGGGAAACCCCAGGAAGCAGAGCGACAGGCCAAGAACGCCATTTCGCAGTACGAAAAGAACCCCGAAGACACCCTTCCAGAGCATCAGAACAACATTTTCCGCACGATCATCGCCAGTCCCCGTCTGCCTGACAGTGAGAAGTCGTATGTCCGGATTGGTGAGGAAGCTTGGGGGGTGCTTGTCGCGGGAGGTGACACCGCCGCGAGAACTATCGCCAATATCACTTTTTTCCTGCTTGAGCATCGACACACAGTACTTGAGCGTTTGCGTCGTGAGCTCGCTGGTGTCATGCCGAGTCCGACGTCAAGACCTGCATTCAGGGACCTGGAGAACCTGCCGCTTCTAGTAAGCATTATCTACCTGTGTGTACTCAGCCTTGATTGACATCCCCAGACTGCAGTGATCAAAGAGACCCTACGTACGCACGGGCCAGTCACCTCCAGACTGCCGCGCGTATCGCCTCATGAGGATCTCCAGTATAAGGAATGGAATATTCCGGCAGGGGTAAATGCCTACCATCACGACATCATCAGAGACCGGACATGAATCTGACTTTTCTCAGACTCCTGTGAGCATGAGTCCTGGAGACATAATGCACGATCCTCGGATCTTTGAGAACCCAGACAAATGGGACCCCGATAGGTGGATGATCACCGATAAAGATAAACTGGATCTTATGAATCACAACCTCATACCATTCGGCCGCGGCGGGCGAATGTGTGTTGGCCAGAAGTAAGTTGACCCGAAGAGTCATCCTTGGTCATAGCAGTGATTTTTGACAATGCTTACAGTCTCGCCTGGCTTGAGTTGTATGTTGCTGTTGCAGCACTTGCTCGCTTCACTGATTATGAGCTCTTCGAGACCACACGACAACACGATGTGGACTACGTTAGGGACTGTCTGCTTGGACAGCCTGAAGCACAGAGCAAAGGTATTCGAATTCAGCTGCGAAAATGAGTGGTTGCAGCAGATTAAGCTGGCACGACTCCAGAGGAGAGGAGGTCCAGGGTCAGGACAGTAAAATAGGTTAAGAATGTCCGTATACTATAGTAGGATGATTGCAACTGAGAAGATTGGAATTGTCGGGCATTCGCCGCATGATCCTGGCCAGCTCGTTAAGTCCTAATGTTTAGGCGAAGGACCGCTCAAGCCTTTGTCGTCATGGTAGGCTTTTGCTTCTTCGTTCACCGGGCGTAGTATTCGTCTGCCGTCATTAGAAGACACTTTGCCGGGTTTCCCTCACTAACAGTCATCGGCACAGGATAGAATAGCTTGTTTCTGTCGAAGCCAAGAAAAAAGGGTGCCGAGTACCTCTCCCGACCGCTGTAGCTGATGATGCGGTGGATCGTCGAGACGAAGTAGTCGTTCGTCTGTTGCATGAATGCATCCGCAATGTTGACCACGGAGGAACCAGGGATGGGCTTCGCCTTGATCGATTTAGCAGACTTACTCAGCACCTCGAGACCGCCGGCGGAATCTTGCGTCACCGTTGTGAAGCATTCGAGGTCTATGTGCGCACCGATACCATTCTTTTCCTCGACGGAGTTTGTCTGCTGTGGATAGTGGTCGATGCGCATGCCAGCCTCCGGGTGCTTCATATACTCGTCAAAGTAGTCTTCGGGCAACTCAAGAGCGAGTGCAGAGATTCGAGTCAGACGGCGGGCCAAGTGGAGAAGCTCAGTGTGGTATTCATATAGCATTTCCTTAAACCCTAGCAGATTGGACGACCAGAGGCTTTTGCAGGGAGCTGATACAAGCCGACATAGATCTGAGTCGCCGATGTGTCTCTTGCATCGGTAGACGCCGACCATCTATCGCTCACCGATGAGGCTCCAATGCTATTATGAACATGCGGCAGTAGAGCTCAGTTTGAAGCTGGTTTCGCACCACGCTTCTTCGGGCTTCGACTCCGAGTGCTGTATCAACTACATTCGATGCACGTTTGGCATGAGTGTTCTTTCTGGACGGCTGGAGTCTCGGCTGGCTTCCATCTGATGCCTCGCAAAAGTCGCAGCCGTAGGAAGCTCTACTCCGTTTCAGAGGCTTCTGTGAGGATAGCATAGTTATGTTAATGACACGCTTATCCTTGGATCCTCCATCTTCGCACTGTGATGTCGGATGGTAGTCAGTCATCTAATCGCGGTTATTTATCGACGGATGGGCGGCGGGTATCTGACGGCGCTATAGAGCAGGAATTACAGCTGTCCGGGAGAACAATGTGCCGCGAAGAAACCAGCATCCTGTTCTCTTGCATGCCGAGCGGTAACGTGCGATTGAGATCTCATGGTAAGACAAATGGACCCTGACGAAGAGGACCCAAGTTTGAATCTGACCTCAAATTGCATCACCTGACGGGTCACAGGTCTCACTTGCAGCAACTCGCCCAATGGTGCCGAGCATCACTACATCAGCACAGTGGCGCCTGGCTATAGCAGGTCGCTCCAACAGGCGCCACCGCTTCCTGACAGCTGATCAGCCCCACCAGAGCTCTGTTCCCCAGGCACACGCGCGCGCACCAAGCCTCCAACGGCCAGCCACCTGCACTTTCCAGCCAGTGCCTCTTCCCGGAACGCGACCCATGCTGCCCGCTTTGCCCTGACGCCATCGTGAAGCTGCCTTCGACTCCCCGACTCAGAATGTTCATCTTTCGACGATCACTACCGACGACACCCGCTTTGAGAGCTGATCACTACCCTCGCTTTGCCAAAACCACATTCCTCATGCATTAGGGGCCTCCTTCGACCTGCGAGACCTTTCGTCATCTTCCAAACTTGGTCTCGAGCCTTGTTGCCCTTTCGTCACTGCAACGGCTCTAACCGGGCCGCCACGATCATTTCTCTGCAGCCTCAAAACGGTCTTTCCCCCGAGTATGACTGGCTGGCTCCGTCCGAAAGCCAGCTGATAACCGCTGTGCTCCCACGACTTCCTGATCACGAATAAATCTGCGGTGCCTCAGAGGGATGCACCGATATACAAGCATCGAGTCACTAGCCACGGCTGTGAACAACCGCCATCATGTCCAACCTCAACAGCCCTGACAAGCCTACTGGCTCTCCTCTCTCCTTAAACATCACGTCGCCTATCTCATTGCGGAATCGGCGTGACTCCCTCGCTTCCATCACTACAACGGCCACCGTCGATAAAGAGCAACTTGCGTCCGCTCTCGATAAGATACATACATCCGCGAGTCAATGTGACTCACTCACGACATTCAACGACTTCGCCCCGCCTCCAGTATCTTCAACAGTGCCTGACGATCGCAATACGGCCGGTGAATATGTTCAACAGGGCCTCAGCGGCCTCTACAGCCGCTTCCAGAAAGCTGTGGGAGTCGGATCTCCCGTCAAACAGTCACACGATGCGCCAGAGGGCTCCAAGAGCGGGTCCAAGAGATCTTCCATTGCAGACGCCCGTACCTCGCGATCCTCCATGATTCAGAGAAACGATACGTCTGCCTCAATATCGACTATGTCGTCGCAACACGTTCAGCCGCCAGATCTGCCGCAGCAAACAGCCACGCCATCCGAGGAAGGGTACTCAAAACCACCGGGGATCAGCCTCATGTCCGGAAGCAAATCACAAGCATCCAGTCGCCAAAGTCTGCCGACGAAGGCGACAAGCTCTGTCGTCGCTGATCCCACGATAACCTCCACGTCATCACAGCGTGACGAGTCTCGCAGCACAGCTCGCTCCACGGAACCATCAAGCCCAACTTTGAGTCGTAAGAGCCTTCCAACAAGCAAGGTAGACGCACCGCTAGAAAGCCCATCTACTTCTGAAGTCCCCGACCTGTACGACGTTAGAGATGGCAAGTTGCCTCCCCGTTCAAAACGTCGGGATAGCTCCAGTCCTGAAGGTAGCATCGATACTGCGACAAGCCCGTCGAAAGCTGCAGGCCAGCCACTCCCCCCCATTCAGACGCACCATCTCCGAACGCCGTCGGGTGGATCAACCTTGCTATCACCAGATGATATCCGGCGACGCCCCCGAGTCGTGACTCGACTCAGTAACTCAAAATCGTCCGCTGCCTTGTCCCGTGGGTCATCGGTTGATGAGATAATCGGAGACGCTGCCTCTGCAAACAGCTCAGCTAGGCATGGCAACTACTCATCTAGAAGTAACAGTGTAGCCTCGGCCGAACTCAGTCTTCAAGCCAACCAGACAAGTCAGGCCTTAGGATTGGACAGGCGAAGTGCGCAACTAGACAAGATGCGCCGACAAGTACTGAGCAAGGAGTACTGGATGAAGGACGATACAGTGAAGGAATGTTTCCTGTGCCAGACTCCTTTCTCAGCTTTTCGGCGCAAGCATCACTGCCGCACCTGTGGCTGCATTTTTGACTCGAAGTGTACAACCGTCATCTCAGGCGACAAGTTCGGTGTCCAGGGGTCTCTCCGCGTTTGCAAACGCTGTATGGAAGTCATCAGCAGCAGATTTGACAACGGCAGTGGCTCGGAAGAGTCGGGAGATGAGCAGTCTTTCCTGCCTCGCTACTTTGCTCCCAATCAGCGATCCAAGTCGCCCACGCCCTCAAGCCCGATCAGAGGTCCAGACTCCACGCAGCCCATGGGACACGAGGGCTCTGGTACATCTAGGCCAGTGACGACGCCCTTGATGGCAATACCTGCCACGCGAAGAGTCGGAGGGCATTCCAGCCGCGCCTCAGCTGTTCTGGAGATTGATGCTCCGCAACTAAGCCGACCTGGATCTTCCCGGTCACTGAAATCGCTGACCTCTGGTCGGCCACATTCATCGGCAGGGCACAAGAGACATCACTCCAAACATGCTCTCTGGGGTCGCATGAGGGGTCCACAAAACCAAACAGCACCCTTTCGCAAAGCACTTGTCGAGGAGACCGCGAAGAAGCCCAAGTTTCCCGCGTTCCACGACGACAACATCATCGATCCTGAACTAGCTGATTACATGTCCGATGACTCGAGCGGGGATGAGCAGATGAGCATCTTTGCCACAATGTCAAATGACATGCCCAGCGGCAGCTATGAGAGGGACAAGTCTACCTTCGGACATTATGTGAACTCGACCAAGCGATCCAGGCACCGAGCTGAAAAGAGTATCAGCGGCATGAGCCACTTCAGCAGGGGCCCTGACGATTTCAATGGGCCTGCTAGCCTTGTCAGTCACCGTCGCCCTGCTCGCAGAAGAAATTTGAGCAATGTCAGTGGCAACATGCATTACATGCCGTCCCCGAGACCGAAATCTGGTGTTTTCCAAGGACCATCCATCAGTTCTGAAATGTTGTTCTCGATGGACCACCCAGGACAGAATGCGACGCAGTTGATGCGCAGCAATTCCAAGCAGTACCAGAAGAATGTCAAAGATGAGCTCAATGCGTCAAGTCTGAAGCACGTGGACAAGCTGCTCCATCAGTTGCTGGAGGATGCAGATATACCTAACCCGGCAGCGTGGCAAAAAGCTCTTGTTCCGATCCTTTTACGAGCAACCGACGATATCGACCCAGACGTGGCAAAGGGCGAGTCCATGGACGCTCGACACTTTGTCAAACTTAAGCGTATTCCAGGCGGCAAACCCGGGGACACGTCGTATGTTTCCGGCGTTGTTTTCACAAAGAATCTGGCACTCAAGAGCATGGCTCGACGCATTTCGAACCCCCGCATCGTCTTAGTTACGTTCCCAATTGAGTATCAACGCCATCAGCAGCATTTCATGAGTCTTCAGCCCGTCATCGAGCAAGAAAAAGAGTTTCTTCGAGTGGTCGTACAAAGAATCACCAACTTGCGCCCCCAAGTTTTGCTCGCCGAGAAACGGGTTTCTGGCGTGGCTCTTCAATACTTGTCGGACGCCAACATCTCTGTGGCATACAACGTCAAACACACAGTGATCGAGGCCGTAGCCAGGTGTGCAGAGACGGAAATCATCTCTTCTCTGGACATGCTTGCTCTCCCGGTGCATGTTGGCAAGTGTTCCGCTTTCGAGGTCAGGACCTTTGTGAACAACGACTATCCCGGCAAAAAGAAGTCGTACATTTGGCTTGCTGGCTGTCAACCAAATCTGGGCTGCACGATTCCATTGCGAGGCGCAAATCATGCTACGCTTGGACGAGTCAAGTATATCGTCGAGTTCATGATCTATGTTGTTTACAATCTGAAATTGGAATCGAGCTTGTTGCGAGACGAGGCTGTAGCTCCGCACGATGGTGCCGAGAGTTCCTTATCGAGCTCGCTGCAAGGCCTGGGTGAGGGCTTGAGGTCCGCTGGTGGCACCATCTCAGGCAATGGCAGTCAAGATGGCCCAACGGTCGTGATCAATCAGGCGGCCGAAAGTGAGCCTCCATCGCAAGGTACTCTTGGCTCTTCGAGCTTAGAAACTGGAGATGGCGACATTACGGAATCCCAAAGCGACCAACAGCTGGATGAGCCGTCCAAGTTAATATCCATGCATGAGAGCCACACCCACGAGGCAACGGATACACAAGTTCCTGATGACGTTCCCATGCCGACATACTACAGCGACATGGTTGACAAATACGAGACGAAGATCTTGTCAGCGTCTCCCTACGTCAAGTTCACTCAACCGTATCTCCTCGTGAAAGCGCGAGAGCAAGAACGTCGACTCAATTACCTCCGGCGGCTGCGAGATCATGACACAATTGAAGAGCGAGAAAGTGTTGAGAAGCAGGGACCACAGATGTTCCAGCTCATCAAACCCGCTATGGTCGAGGAGATTGGACAAAAAGCCCCGCGTCAGATCATGGAAATCCTCCACGCTGTTCATGACGCCGAGTATGACAAGGCTCTCTTCAACTATCAGACGCAGACCAAACAGTGGGAGACCTACATCCAAGGCAACCTCGACTTATTCGATCCCTACTCTCATCAGAACATTGTGGTCTTGCACTCCGTGGTCTGCACAGCGACAAAGATTCCGTGTGTGGAACCTGAGCTCGTAGCCATCAACTTCTATGACGAACAGCATGTTGACACTGGAATGGACTCGGACTGTACCATCGGTCAA
The DNA here is from genome assembly GCA_023628655.1 of Sarocladiaceae sp. R1802. NCBI lineage: Eukaryota > Fungi > Ascomycota > Sordariomycetes > Hypocreales > Sarocladiaceae > Sarocladiaceae sp. R1802. Next base: position 383,551 of record JAMAKF010000012.1, read on the forward strand.
TTTGTAGAGGACCTCATTGATGCTAGGGATGACATCTGTCCCTCCAGTGCGTGCGATCGCAAGATGATCGAGCATCACCGGACCTATGTGCACGATCAGTCGCGCATCACTGTGTTCGTTGAGCACGTCCCAAATGCTCCAACACGGTCGCCAAGGCTGGGAGAAGGCATTACGATGTGGACTTATTGCAAGCTCTGCAAACGGGATTCGGAGGAGACGCCAATGTCACCAATCACTTTCAAATATTCATTCGGTAAGTATTTGGAGCTGCTATACTGGGGCCGTGGACTTCGCATGAAGGACAGCGTGGAATGCCCGCACGACCATCATCGAGACCACGTTCGCTACTTCAGTTTCATGGACTGTCGTATCCGAATCCACTGGGATCCAATTGACCTTCTCGAAATCGTGGTACCGAGAGCGAGAATTACCTGGAAAGTCCCGAACGACTTGAAGTTGAAGAACGAGATTTTCGAGAAGATGGAAAGTCGATGGACCAAGTTCATGAGTACTGTCAAGGCCAGACTGAAAAGCATTCGAATTGACAGCGTTCTTCCCGACAAAGCAGAGTCTTGCAAGGCAGATCTGGACAAACTCACCAAGAAGGTCCAAGAGCAAGAACCTGAGATGATTGGACGTCTGCAAAACATCTACGTCAACTCCAAGTACTACGAAGTCGTTCCATTCAACAGCATTGTCAGGGAGATGGTTGTGAAGGCAGGCGATTGGGATCAAGCCTTCGCCAAATTTGAGAGCGATTACCTGGGCGACAAAGATATGCGTCAGTTGACCATGTTGCAGCTCAAGAAGATGTTCACGGATAACGAGTCGAAAGAATCTCTTGCTTCCCAGGATGGCACTGGATCGGTTGCCGATAGCGATGGTCGCCCATCTCAAACCTTCTCCGAGGGTGAGGAAAAGAGCACCCAGCCTACCGATTACACAGACAACAGCATGGAGGGTAGCGCCACTTCGGCTGCTGTCAAGTCTGCCGAGGGGAAGCAAGTGCCCGAGGAGGACGAAAAGGTCAGCATCGCGGCGGAAGACGCCATCGAGCGCATGGAGCCGTTAGATCTGGCTGGTTCTCCCTCAGCAATCCGAAGTTCTGCCAGTCCAGCGCAGCCAGGACTGAGTGAAGAGACCTCGAATGCATCCAGCCCTCAAGTCAGCCTGTCACCGCGTCCTAATCCCGCCCCTACAGGTACCAGGGCTACGACAAGCGCTATACCAACAGTTCAGACTCTCCCGGAGAAAACAGATCCAACATCCCCCGAAAACTTGTCTTCGGATGTCGCAGGGGAATCGGAAGAAGGACTGGCGGACTTAAGAGACCGCTCACAGCTCTCTACACGCCGCAGATCTGGCGCTGGTGTTTCGCCTCCTCTTGTTCGGGCTACCTCACAGCCTGTTCGAACCTTGCCTAGGTCGCAGTCCTCGACGGGAAGGATTCCTACCACCAAGGATATCACGCTAAGATCGGCGGAACACGCAGAGCTTGAGAAGACCGCCGAGGGCTCTGTTAAGGTGGACAAAAAGCTCTCTGAACGGCTTGGTCTCAGTGCACTGAAGAGTCGAAGCAAAGGTAACACGTCGAGTATACCGCGCTTGGTGAAGAAGAAGGAGTCCAAGGTCTCTACTCTTGCCAGACACTTCGAGCAGCTAAGTCGCGAGTTCGAACGAGAGCGCATTCGGGATCGCAAGTCACGAGCGGCGAACTTGCGCCAGCCCAGAGCCATGCTGCCCCGTACGACCACCAAAGCTGTGGTCCAGGTTTATGACAACGTCAATGAAGCCTTTGAAGAGCCCAATCATGCCGGGGATCACGGCATGTCATCGGAAAGGGAACTCAGGGCAGATCAAACCGCACCCAGGCCCAGTGATGTGTCTTCGAAAGCCGACCTGAGTGTCGAAGCAGTCGGGGATGAGGAGCATCACACAGAAGCTTCCCAGCACGATGACATATCAAAGACTGAGCACGAAGAACCCTCTCAGCGACATACTAGTCAAACATATTCCGATGATGAGGGCGGCGTGAGCGACCTTGAGCAGGTGCCGGATGAATTCCTCGGCGACATCAAGGAAATTGCTGACGCTCTTGAACCGAGTACGGAGATTCCGCTTGAGCTTCCGAAGCATCAGAAGACGAGTCTGATGAAGTATCTGACCAACTTCTGGGCCGAGCGATCAGCCAGCGGCTGGCCGGCACTTGAGTACCCAGTCAACCAGACTGATCACATATTCGTTGACTCGGACATCATCGTGCGCGAAGATGAGCCAAGCTCGGTCATCGCGCTGGCACTCAGTAGTGACGATTATCAAGGCAAGCTTGGTCGGATTCGCCAGGAAGCCACGAATGTCATGCAACGCGACGTGGAATTGGCCGCCGACGGGGGTTCCAAATCCCTTCCCACGTCTGAGAGTGGACATATGCCCCTGGGTGAAAGTGATATTGAGAAGAGTCTACTTCGCGTGACTGGGACACACCTGAAGTACCAGTTCAAGGAGGGGCAAGCTGTCATGACTTGCAAGATCTTTTACGCCGAGCAATTTGATGCGCTGCGTCGGAAGTGTGGCGTTGCAGAGCGGATTATTGAGTCGCTATCTCGATGCTTGAAATGGGACTCGCGAGGCGGTAAGACGAAGTCGGTCTTCTTGAAGACTTTAGATGACCGCTTTGTCCTGAAGGTAAGGCCAGTCTGTTCAGGCTACTTGATATCAACTAACAGGTAGGCAGTCACTCTCGCCTATCGAGACCTCAGCATTCCTCCGCTTTGCTCCTGGCTACTTCAGTATCATGGCTGAAGCTCTATTCCATGAGTTGCCGTCCGTTATTGCAAAAATGCTTGGTTTCTACCAAGTATTGATCAAGAATCCGGTGACCGGTATCGACGTCAAACTTGACCTGCTGATGACAGAGAACCTTTTCTACGACCGCTCACCCACGCGGATCTTTGATCTCAAAGGTTCCATGCGTAATCGCAAAATCCAGTCTACTGGCGAACAGAATGAAGTTCTCCTCGATGAGAATATGGTCGAATATATCTATGAGTCCCCGCTGTTTGCCAGAGAGCATTCGAAGAAGCTACTCAGGGCATCTGTGTGGAACGACACGCTGTTTCTGGCACGTCAGAATGTGATGGATTACTCCCTGATGATCGCCGTGGACGAGGCGAGGAAGGAGCTGGTGGTTGGCATCATTGACTGCATCAGAACCTACACCTGGGACAAGAAACTTGAGAGTTGGATCAAAGACCGCGGTTTCGGGGGTGGTGGTCGAAACAGACCCACAGTCACGAGTCCCAAGGAATACAAGTCGCGATTCCGTGAGGCAATGGCAAGGTATGACCTCTTGTTCCCATGGACGTCCATTCGATGTAGCTTTTCTGACTTGACTTTCTTTGTGCTTCACAGGTACATCTTACAGGCGCCAAATTGCTGGCATTTGTTCAACACGGTTCAATACCCACACTATCAGGGGCGTGCCAGGTTCGAGGACCCTGAGTAGACGGTGATACAGAGCTCGGATCATGACACATCGCCTTTGGAACCTTATGCAAGACTTGCTTCGTTTCAGGGCTGGCTTGGGCATTGGAAAAGCATACGGCATGGACTTCGGAATCTAGAGTCTCTAATGAATGAGTCACGATATTGACGGCCTCAGGAATACAACAAATATAACAGTTCCAGGCGTCTGCGAATGTCGATTTCATTACATGGGCGTACAAAGCCACCTGGTTAACTCGACTGCAAGCTGTGCTGGCTGGTCATACATGATGAGATGACCAGCTTCCTGGATGATAGAGACTTCCCTCGCCCCCAATGCTTTACCAAGCCTCCAAGCCGACTCTTCCCCGATCCAATCATCCTGCGCTCCCCAAATAATCTTAACCGGCATTGCCTTGCCAACCTCCCCATACCGCGGCTCTACTGCATCAGTGCTCCTGTGAGCCGCCTGGCAGAGCTGTCTTATAAACCCTGCCTTCCCACCCTCCCTCAGCCACGGAGCCTTCAGCATCTCCGTGATCTCCTTGGAGAGCTCGAGATGTGCAGCGTTGCGGATGTAGCTTTCGAGGATACCATCGAGAGCCATGTCTGGCATGGCTGTGAATGCGTCCGGCGCATCGGCCACAGCCTTGAAAAGGGGCTTGCCGAAGGGGCCGATGGCGACAACGTCGATGAGGCAGAGGCTCGCGTATTCACATCCATGGAGTAGGTGCGCCCTTAGGCTCATAAGTCCGGCATGATCGTGTGCCACAACATGAGGTTTCGCGCCGGTCGGCCATGAGGTCTGCCAGTGATTGAAGAGGGCGGCCCACGCTTCTGTTTGTCGCGCAAGATCGGAGTCGTACTCCTCTACCTTCGACTTGTACTCTATTTCTGTGCCGGAAAGGGGTTTCTCAAGTGGTGAGGCCCCGAAACCAGGGTTGTCGGCGAGATGGACGTGGAACTGGCTGGAGAGGGCGAGGGCGAGGGGGTGCCAGACGGAGGATGTCCAGGGCGTGCCGTGGATGAAGATGAGTGGAGGGGAGGAGGGAGAGCCGAGTGCTGTGTGAGCGATGGAGAAGCTGTGTGTGGATGAGGTGTAGTTGAATGTCTGGTCGAGCGTGGTTGTGTCTGTTCTTGAGGGTGACATGGTTGTGGGATGTGTGTGTTGTTTGACCTGTTGGTAGCGGTGTCTTGATGGTGCTCGATGCTCGAAGGATGGGAACTGATGATGCTTCACGATGTGTTCGAGTAGGACTTTAGTCTTTTGGGGACGTTCTTCTTTATTGGAAATTAAAAGTAACGAGTTTGACTTTAAGGCCGCCATCACAGTTCATTTATACTTCCCAGTCATGTTGGCATGCAACCTACCTACGTCAGGCGCTGAAGTGGTATTTAGCCTTGACGCCCTTAAGTTGACGATTCGGATCGCCACTACCTTCCGTCATCTTCGGCGTGCCCGTCAATGGAAGTACCAGGTCACCACTTGGGCTAGATAACTCGGGATGGGCTGCTATGGCATCCCTGTCGTTATATCTCTAGGTCTATATCTGCATGTAAAGATAATCCCTGTACTTCACTCAATTCGCGTGCGTGATGATAGCGGCAGGAATCATGGGACTAGGTGGACGGTAGTGGTGATGTCGGGATATGGGAGTAAAGTACCTACTTTACTTAGTGCTGACCAGGATCAACGACCTAGTTCAGGTTACGGCTACCTATCTCTTCGCACGTTGTTTCCGAAACTGTAGCAAAGATCCTCCAATCGAGATCGTGGGCGGCTTAACCTCACTTGAGGATAAACGGAGATTCAAATTCTTCGATTTAATTAGTAGAATTCTAAATCTCATCGACTTAGGTACGGTGGTTGAGGTGGCTTTCGGTTGGTGCTACTGCCCGGATGCAGGGTAAGGAGCTGACTCTAGTGTAGCGTTGGTGAAACTGACCTCGTCTGCCGTTCATCAATCATGAGATGATTTAATTGAGGACTCGTCTCCAGAAATACCACCAGTCCAGCTCATATGCCCTCCAACCCCTCATGTCCATCGATCTCAACTGGGAGACCCTGACAAGTGGCCCCGATGGTGCTGCTCTCGCCGACCGTATCCGCCTCTTCGTCCACGATAAGTTTCAGACGGTAGCTCTACCACGCTTCATCAAATCTGTCGCTGTCCACGGCTTCGACTTTGGCTCCGTGCCGCCACAGCTTGAACTCAAGGACATCACAGACCCTTTACCTGACTTCTATGAGGAGGATTTGGACGTTGATGACGAGGAGGAGAGCGATGATGGGGAGGCGACGCTGGCTGGGAGCATCCATGAGAGGGAGCGAGGCGGTGGACTGAACAGGGCGACAAGGCCAAAAGGTTTGAGAAGTGAAACTTTGAGGACCGAAGTCGCAGGATTCGATCTGGGCAGCCCGTTTCTCGGCACCTCCACGCCAGGCATTCTTGGCGGCCCTGGCCTGAACAATTACTTCCACCAGGGCCATCTCGGCACAGGGACGCACACACCACTCGCTGCCGTCGCTGGCGCTCATCTCAGCAGCAACTGGCTACACACTCTCCCTGACCACGGCGCGAGCACCCCGTCACAAGGCTCGCATAGTCGCAACCCTTCACAGAGCAGCATCTCGGTCAGCAGCGTCACCGGTGTGCCAGCATCACAGCCCTTGCGGGAAAAGTCGAGCGTGTCCACTCTCGCGCCAACGAGCGCCAACACCTCACGGCCACCTACACGGGATACACACTTTGGCGAGTCTGCTATTGAAGAGGAAGATGACGAGGAGGACGAGGGAGAAGGAGAGACAGGAGAGGGGCAAAGGCCGAGAAGAGAGCCACGAGTAGAGGACGTGCAAGCTGTCTTCAGGATACGGTACTCAGGAGACATCAGACTCAACCTCACGGCTGAGATCTTGCTTGACTACCCCATGCCTAGCTTTGTCGGCATCCCGCTCAAGCTCAACATCACAGGTCTGTCCTTCGACGGTGTCGGGGTTCTCGCAAACATCCGCAAAAGGGTGCACTTCTGTTTCCTCAGCCCCGAAGACGCCATGACGGCTGTGGGTCCAGATGATGACGATTCGGAACATGGTGATAATGATGAGGACGGCGAAAGGAGTGCGCACCATCGCAAGGATCACAAGGCTAAATTTGGGGGCTTGCTACAGGAGATCAAGGTCGAGAGCGAGATTGGTGGCAAAGATGGAGGTAAGCAGAGCTTGAAGAACGTGGGAAAGGTGGAGCGTTTCGTGTTGGAGCAAGTGAGGAGGATATTCGAGGAGGAGTTCGTGTACCCCAGCTTCTGGACATTCCTAGTATGACGGAAGACATCATTATCCGGGGTCAAGACAGACATGCCTCTGGTAATTGTGCGTATATAGCTCTGACCAACGCACGCATCAAATATCAATGAGAGCCACAGCGCTCAAGTCAAAGTACGCCTGAAGCCCTGGTACGCTTGCTGGATATCCATCTCCAGCTCCCTCGCCTGCTCCTCGCTCAGATCCTGTGTTGCCTTCATCTGGTTCAGCGTAATGAGCCACTGCACGATCTTTCCTCTGTTCTCAAAGTCCGTGTCGGCCACTTTGTTCACCGACTGGATCACCTCGGTGAGCAACGGGTGCAGCTGGTCCTTCGACAGCAGACCTAGTCGTACAGCGTCGAGGAAGGTGATAAAGTCTTGCGTCGCTTCGAGAATGAGAACACCGCTGGGGTTGGAGGATGCACCGCCGCCTCCGGTTGAAGAGGTAACACCGCCGGCGGATGGTGCAGGGGCGTTGGAGGATGCAGTGACAGTGGTGGAGGGCATGCCGACGCGAAGGCGCTCTGTCGCACGGGGGACCTCAAGCTAAAAGAAAAGTCAGAACGGGGACATAGACTGGAGATCACTGTAGTGCATACATCAAACTTCGCCTTGAAGCTATCAAGACCTCCAAAGGCCGTTGCGATGGTCTCATCAGCAAGGAGCTGCTTGTACTGCCTCAGCGACCGCTCGCAGATCTCCGTATACTCTGCCTCCGGCACGGCATCCTTGAGGAAAGCCTTCTCGAGCTCATCGAGAGTAACGATAATGCTGAAGAGCTCTGCGAGCGAGTCTTGTAGGTCTCGTTCGGCGCGCGTGTTTGTCAACTTGACTTCCTGTGGTCTGGGTGTCAGTCGTGGTGAACGCGGGGTTGGCCACAGCGGGGATTGGGGGACGAAAGGGTGCTGACTTCGTCGAGATTGATTGTCGCGGAGAGATTCGTGTTTGGGACATAGCTATGCGGAGTGGGAGCATAGCTCTGCCGGGGAATCATGGCGGCTGATCGAGGTGAGGCATCGAGCCTTCATGTAAAGTGTTGGAGGCGCTATGGTGGTGTTGTTGAAGATGGGCAGGGGAGGTTACGTCGTTGGAGACGCGGCGAAGTGGGGGCGGGCCTAGGCAGCGCAACTCAGTTGAGTCCAGCTTCCCAGCAACGATATGTTGGAATTGCATCAGGAATATGGAGGAGATGATGTACGACTGGATTGTGTTTCTTCTATCCACGTGATACGGACGTGACCATTGACTGATCAACCAAGACCCTCCCCTAATAGGGCGTTGCATCGTGTTGATCACTTTGGGAGTTGCGAAGCTGCGCCCGTGCCATGCCAGATAACTCTATGATCATGACACGAGAGTATCTTGGCGGAAAACAAATGGTAAAGTGTCTATGTATCTTCCCAAGCTCAATATAACAGCGCTCCCAGTATTAACATCATGCTCATCAACATGGACGGCGCCGTCGCACGTCCAAATGGTGAGCTATGGATGGCAGAATCCACCCACCGCCTTCTTCTTCGAGACCCAGCCAAAGTTTTGTATCGATAAGCCGAGCCGCCAGAAAATTTGGGCGGCGCCCAGATCTGCAACGGCTTCAGTCAAAGTCACCACTCCCGAACCAATCGACTTTTCTTTGGCGTGGTCGACCCGAGTTCGATCAATTGCAGTCAAAATGGGTCCTGGCAAGAAGAACCTCAAGGCGACTAAGAAGTTCGAGAAGAACCACCTCAAGGGTGTCCTCGACAAGCGAAAGGCCAATGCTAAAATCAAGCAGCGCCACCAGATCGCCGACAAGAGGAAGGCTCGCAAGACCAAAGACTCTGAGTACTTCAAGGGTGGCGAGGAGAACGATGCCACGAAGAAGACCAATGGCGCACCCGGCGCTGCCAAGGGCAAGGGCAAGAACGTCGCCGACATGAGCGTGGACGATTTCTTCAAAGGCGGTTTCGACGACATTATCGAGAAGGAACCCGCAAAGCTGGGCAAGCGCAAACGCACTGCTCCCAAGGAGACCGAGAAAGATGACGATGCCGAGGACAGCGAATCAGGGCTCTCAATCAACGACCAGCAGCCCGTCATGAGCGACAGCGACGACAACGACGAGGATGAGGATGAGGAGGACGGTCTCATGAGCAAGAAGACCATGGACGATCTGGCCCAGAAGGATCCCGAATTCTACAAGTTCCTCAAGGAGAACGACCCCGAAGCCCTCGACTTTGACGACGATGCCGATCTTGCCGAGGTTGACGATCTGAGCGCCGATGAGGACCAGGTCGCAGACGAGGAGGAAGAGGACGAGCAGCCTAAGAAGAAGCGGAAGAAGGCCGCAAAGGCCGAGGAAGAAGACGATGCTGAGGCACCGTCAAATGAGCTTACTCGTGAGACCATTGCCGGCTGGCGCAAGTCCATGGCTGAGAGACACTCACTTCGCGCCGCTAGGCAGGTTGTCCTTGCTTTCCGCTGCGCTGCCCGCCTTAATGAGGATGATGAGGACGGTACCGAGACCCCGCGCTGGGCCATCAACAGCCCCGAGGTCTTCAACGATATCCTCATGCTTGCCCTTAAGGAAGTCCCAGTCGTCATGAACCACCACCTGCCCGTCAAGGAGTCCGCTGCTGGTCGTGTTTACGTCTCTACTGAGGGCAAGAAGTTCAAGACCTTGTCACTGCTCCTCCGCTCGCATACGACTTCCATCATGCAGCTCCTGAGCACTCTTTCAGATGAGAAGACGCTCAAGCTTACTCTGTCTTCCCTTACGCCCCTTCTCCCTTACCTGCTCTCCTTCAAGAAGCTCGTGCGCGCTCTCGCAAAGACCGTCATTGGATTCTGGGCACAGCCGGCCAGTACAGAGACCACCCGTCTTACAGCTTTCCTCGTTCTCCGTCGTCTCGTCAACATCGCCGACCGCGGCATTCGCGAGATGGTCCTCAAGGCGACATACCAGGGCCTCATCCAAGGTTGCCGCATCACCAACCACAACACGGCAGCAGGTATCAACCTCATGAAGAACTCCGCCGCTGAGCTCTGGGGTGTCGACCCCAGCGTTGGCTACACCACTGCCTTCACTTTCATCCGCCAGCTCGCCATCCACTTGCGTAACAGCATCGTGCATAACAAGAACGACGCTTTCCGCATGGTCTACAATTGGCAGTACACACACTCCCTCGACTTCTGGTCCTGCGTGCTCGCCGAGCACTGCAGCCCTGCGAAGGAGGCCGAGTCTGGCAAGGAGAACCAGCTCAAGCTCCTCATCTACCCTCTCGTGCAGGTCACCCTCGGTGCCCTCCGCCTCATTCCCACAGCTATCTACTTCCCTCTCCGATTCCATCTCATCCGCTCTCTTCTCCGAATCTCTCGCGCTACGGGAACATACATCCCGCTGGCATCCCCGCTTCTCGAGGTCTTAAACTCCGCCGAGATGCGCAAGCCACCCAAAGCATCGACCCTCAAGGCCTTCGACTTTGCCGTCTCCTACAAGGCGCCCAAGTCGTACCTCCGTACGCGCGTCTACCAGGATGGCGTCGGCGATCAAGTCATCGACCTCATGGGCGAGTACTTCCTCCTCTGGTCGACCTCTATCGCCTTCCCGGAGCTCGCTCTCCCCGTCACCATCCAGCTCAAGCGCTGGCTCAAGCACACCCGCTCGCGCACCCAGGGCAACAAGAACAACAAGCTTGCCTCCTCCCTCTCTCTACTTGTGCAGAAACTCGAAGCCAACGCCAAGTTCATCGAGGAGAAGCGCGCGCGTGTAGATTTTGCGCCGAGGGACCGCACACAGGTCGAGGCTTTCCTGCGGGACTTTGAGGTTGCCAAGACACCACTTGGAGCGTTCGTCGTCGCACAGAGGAAGTTGAGGGCCGAGAGGGCCAAGTTGATGGATGAGGCCAGGAAGGAGGAGGACAAGGCGAGGAGGGAGGATGAGATCGCTGAGAGGGAAGGCATGGAAGAAGACGAGGATGATGACGAGGAAGTCGACGAGGACGAGGAGCTGGACATGGGCGATGAGATGGTCGAAGATGAGGATGAGGAGGACGACGAGTAAACCAATCAAGGTTACAGAAGATTATAGATTTCGAGTTCACCGCAAAAGATACCTTACGCACAAATCACATGGAGCAGGAATTGTATCGTGAATGCCAACTCAAAATCAATATTACAGCCTCGTTCCATGATGTCGCAACCCAGCGACATAAGAGGCTGAAAAGTAGGCTATCGAACAGACCATACAAGTGTCCTTCCATGTCAAGAACAGGGGACAGTATGAATATGAACAGTGAAGAACGCCATCCAACCGCAAGAGCCAGAGCGGGAAACATAAGCATGTCCTAACCAAGAGACAATCGCAGCCTTTCCAAACGCCTGATTTCCTCTGAACACCTTTCCGCTGCATTCAAGCCAATCTGCAGCTTATCGCTTTTCCAAATAGCGCCGTGAGATGCAATCCATTGCAAGCCTCCTCGTCATGTTCGCTGTCTCAACAGTGTCGTTTCAAGAGTCAGCGAAGCCTTCCCATGTGAACTGCTGGCTGTGGCTGGTCACGTCGCCAACCGTCATCCCAGTGATGTTCAGAACCGTCATCTCGATATCCTCCTCGGTCATGGCCTGTCCAGCTGCTTTCTGTCCCTCCAGGACATCATACAGGCTGTAGATCTGGTCGTTCTTGACCTCCAGCTGTCGAAGCAGGGTGTGAATCGCCTCTGCCATAGCGAGTCTCTTACCGCGGCCGATGGCCTGGTCTGCAGAGGTGTACTTGGCGTTGAGCTTTGCGAGCGCATGCTTGAGGTGGCGAGCCTCGTCCTCCAGTCCCTTGATGACAATAGCGAGGGCGTGGCCAGGGCTCTGAGAGGGCCTCATTGTTGCGTCCTCGGGGAGCGCGCGGTCGGTGACTGGAATTGGACGCGAAATCGTCACGCGCTTCTTGCCAGTGGCAACCTCAACGGGAGTGATGACACCTTGGTGCGATGCAATCCGCGTGCAGACGATGCAGTTCTTGCAATCGTGCTCACATAGCTCCTCAAGGACCCGGCGTGCGTCCTTCGACAATGTAGGGCATGAGTTGACGGCAAGACCAGTGGTAGTATCAATATTGATGCGAGTGGTCTTGCGGGTTCGAGACTGCGATCGAGCGCGTTGGGAACGCAAGCTGTGAACGGTGTGTTGAATAGTCTCCTGGGCAATGTCACTTGGCAGGGTTGTGTCCACATTGAATTGCTTCGCAGGAGATGTAGGCTCAGGAATGGCAGACTCATCGTCTGACAAGCCACTGAATTCCTCATAAGACTCGGCTGGCGTGGAAGACCTCTTCTCCGCCTTTGAGCGAGCCCGCGATTCGCTGTTACGGCGCTCCTCTCGTCCATTGACGGTGGATGTACTCTTGCTCTTAGGCAGAGCCTGTTGCTCAACGACATCGTCGTCGAAAGACATCTCGGTCACCGTGGTGAGGGCATTCTGTGCCCGCAGAGAATTCTTTGAACGAGCGCGACTGGCACTGCGCGATTGCTTTCGATCTGTCTCGGCGCGAGAAGCCCCATTACGAGCAACATTGCTCGGGTCCGTCACCTTGTAGGGACCAAGCATGATGTTCTCGGGCTCGGTGAGCTCTGGGGGCTCAGGCATCTCTTGCGTATCAGTGTTGCCGCTGTCCTCGGTGTTGATGGTGATGTCGGGAAGGATGTATGCTGAGGTCATGTTTTTCTCTACAGGTTCGGGAAGAGGAGCCGACATTTCGTCTTGAAGTGCCCCTCGGGATTGCGCCATCTGTTTCTTGATAGACTTGACCTTCTCTTTGAGCTTTTGTGTATTGTCGTGGAGGCTGTGGGCCGTCCTCTCAAGGCCGGTGGTTGTCTCCTCCTCAACCACGATCTTTTGAGAATGGTGCTTGGTGGTGCGCTGAGTATTGCGGTCGGTGGTTTGCTTCTCAAGGCTGTGCTTGACCTGGCTTCGGAGGTTGTCAATTTCCTCACGCGCGGCATCAAGCTCGTGCAGCACATCGTCGAGGTTCTCCTGCAATTCATTGACATCGTCGGTAAAAACCTGCTGTGTGTTGCGCAGCGTCCTGTTGTCCCCGAGGAGAGACTGAATGCGCTTTCCCATGCTGCTGTTCTCCATGCGCACCGAGGCCATCTCATCCTGGAGCTCCTTGACCTTCTCACGGAGAACGATGTTCTCGTCCTGCAAGTTGGCGTTCTCAATCTCAAGTTCGTCACGGCGGTGCTGCAGGTTGGTGATCTCACGGCCGAGCTCGTCGCTGCTCTGGCGGAGCTTTCCACTTGCCTCAAGCATGTCTCGAGACTCCTGCAGCTCCTGCTCGCGAGAGCTTAGTTTGCGAGTAAGCTTGGCAATGCTGGCGCAGCCCTCTTGCAGCTTCCTATGTGCGCGGTCTCGTTCTTGCACAAGCGATTCTTTCTCAGTGCTGTGCAGGCTCATCTTGTGCGATGCTTGCTCAAGTCGCGTCTTCAAAGCTGTGACCTCCTCTTCCAAAGCTGTGGCATATTAGCATTGATTAAAAATATATGGGCTTTCACTCTGCTTACCTTGTTTCTGAGTTGCGAGCTTCTCGTACGCTCCTGCGAGATGGGAGCCGCTGGAGGGAGACCTTCGCATCTTGAGCTGTGACTCCAAGCTCTCAACTTGATCCTGGAGGTTCGCTGCGTACTCCTGTACCTTATCATAGTGCTCCTGTAGAGAGATGATTTCGTCGCGGATCATATCCATAGAAACGAAGATCTTCTCTTCGTCCTCCGGGACCTCGATACTGTCGACAACAGCATGGGCAGCAGCTGCAGGCCTCTCACGCTGATCGTGTACCTTGCCATGTTTGACAAAGATTGGGACGCCGTTCCTCATGGAACCACTGAAGCGTAGTGTGCCGGTCACGAAGTCGCCCAGATAGGAGACGTCGGGCATGAAGAATGAACGGACATTAGATGCATCCTGCCCCGGGCTACCCATTGAGCGCGGCGATGAGGGAACGGCAGTCAGACTAGACTTTGCCGAGGACATCTGGGGCGAGATCTCGCGCGTCTCGCGGGCGAGGTTGCTCTGGCCGCTGGCCTTACGCAGCCGGTCGAGCGCGTCGCCGAGAGATGAGCGGCGCTGAGACTTGAGCGCACGGTCAGCTGCATCCAGAGTCTGAACCTTAGCCAGCGGGCTGGAATTCCGCGTGTTCTTGCCGTAGCCGGGGAGGGAGAGTGTGTGTCGAATCGGTGATCGAGCGATGAGGGAAGAGATGTCGGATTCGTTGTCGACGCGAGGCTGCATCTCTGCTCGTGTCTTATGAGAGTTGACCCAGACGTTTGTTGTCGAGTCGTCGTTTTGTTCGCGCGAGAAGCGCACACCGGGTGACTTGTTCTCTTTCGAGGCCATGCTCATGTCTGTGTCATCGTCGAACGCGTCTTCCTCGTGGCCTTTAGGCAGGCTGTAAAACTCAGGCCACTTGCGATGAGCAGCATCCCAATTGACATCGAGCTTGTTCCGGGGGGCTGTGACACGAGCGATCTCTTCGTTAAGCTTCCTCGTCGACTCGCCTTCGGGAGCAGAGAAGACTGAAGAGAGGGTCTGGGTGACAGTGCCGTGGGACCCAGTGGAAGAGGGCGGAGAGTTGAAGGGGTTCTCGCGATTCGCATTCATCTCACGAAGAACGCGAGAGCGATAGCGGCTTGTGGCATCGACCTCCATGGCTCTTGAGGCGCGTTGGACGCGGTCCCAGGCTGGAGACGATGGTGGACGGGTAAGACTGATGGGTAACGCGTGTTGTTGTCTTTGTTGTGGTCTTGGTGATGGTGATCGATTGCTTGTTGGGTGGTTGGCTGTGTGAGATCAAAAGCACGTACAGGACATGGCCATTGACGAAGAGGAGAACTATGTGGAGGATATACGAGAAGAAGAAGACCACAGCAGCGAGAGAGAGAGAAAGGTGGTGGTTGGTGGTGGTGAGTGTGGAGGCCAGAAAGTCGAGGAGCATCCGTTTTGGGATCGAAGTAAACAAAAGCGCGGGGAGTGGGGCCGCCGCCAGCTTTCATGCCTCAAGCGCGAGGTACCTCCATTTCAGTGGATCAGACGCGTCAAGCCAGGTCACTCCTGCTCAGGGCCTAGCTTTTCATCGCAGTCGACGTAATTCCCATCTTGCATGTCTCTTGGTGACTTGATTGCCTGTATGCGTGATCTCAGGGCTCTGGAGGCTACTAATTCCCAATGATATGTGGCACCCAATGCCGGATTGATCCTGAAAACTGAGCCCCCCCAGTAAACCAACTCAGCCAACCATCTTCATATGGTAAGACATGATATAGAAAAGTACCTTAGGCTATGCGTACAAACAAAAGCCTTTGAAACAGGAAGAAGAACAAGGATCAAGATAGGCACATCAATAGTCACAGGCTTCGAAGAATACTAGTGAGCTCCAATGTGATCTTCTGCTGGTCTAAAGACGAAGGGAGCTTAGGGCATTCACTCAGAAACCCAACATTGATGGAGACTCGAGTAATAGAAAAATTCAGCAGGTTGGTCATCTTTCACCTTGCAGCGTCATCTACAAGGGCGGGTCATTTACAGAGTTATCATTCATCTTAGGATCTGAGCGATGCCTATGGCTACTTCCACCCCTTCGTGTTAGTACGTTCGTCTCTGTTTACACGTCAGCACATCTTCTTCCAGTAAAAAAAAGCCACAGCAAGCCATTTCAAGACCTCCTCCAGGGAGGAATCTTCGTGGATTGCACTCCTTGCTGCTGCGAGTTAGCACTCTCTCCCGAAGGAGGGTTCGCGCCCGCAATTTCTGCCATCAATTGGGCATATTCCTCCTCAAAGCCCGAGTCATCAGGTGTGAAGGCTGGACGATAGCCTGAGAGATTGTCTAGCAGGCGCCGAGTGCAGGCAATACGCTCCGAGTCTTGCTGCTGATGGCGTCCCTCGTCATCGCGAAACGTCCCATTGGCAATGGCCAGATCTCTTAGCTGATTCTTCTTTCGCTCATTCATCCAGTCCGGCTCGGCGATGGCGTCGTTGATCACCTGCTGGACGAGTTGCTTCGCTTCCTGGACGTGATGCTGTGTAGGGGCAGTGATGAGCACATGCAGAGGTAGAGCGCTCTGGTCGGCCGCACCATGACCACCCTTCTGTTTGCCACCGCTGCGCTGCATTCTACCTTCTTTCACGGATCCCTTTCCGCGGAGTACGATGTTCGCTCCCCCGGAGCGTGCCTGCAGGTCTTTCAGGCTACTACCCCTGGGACCAAGGATCTGTCCGATGAAGTTGATGGACGGGTATTCAGCCTGGGGAATGAAGAGGCGGTCTGTGAAGTGCGTAGGCCGCCGGTAGCCAACAGGTGGCCGGTACGAAGGCAGTTTAGCTGTAACCTCTTCGATCAAAGCATGGCGCTCCGTCTGGAGAGCGGTGCGCAAGCGTTGAATGGGAGTGTTAGTTCTGCGGCCAGAGGAGTCATATTCCGGGTCAGGAGAGCGACTGCGTCCGCGGCGAAGCTGCTTGCTCTGGAGATGCGTTGTATCGAGGACTGCATCGGGGAGCTGGAGCTGCAGGCTAATCTCTCGAATACGGTGGTGGTGTGCGTACACTTGAAGCTGTTCGGGGGTTAGAGACGCGACAATCGCAGTGGGCAAGGCATTGCCGTCGTCGTCCAAGACAGTCAACTTCTGAGACGACGGGCTCCAACGAGAAGCACTGATTGTCAGGGGATGCGCATCCATGGCTGGCTTTGATTGAGCGAGGTTAGTGTGGTTAGTTGAGGGTTAACGGCGAACTGAGCACGATATGTTTGAGTCAATCGTGATGAGCTTGAGATATTAACAAGGTGTAGCAGGCTTGTCAGCAGAGACTTAGATGAGTGGGAGAAAAGATGAAGGGGGGGAGTCGGAGGGGCTCGGGTATTTAAGCGCGGCTATGCTAAGAAGAGTGCTCTTGCTTCAGGTTGTCGGAGACACTAGAGTAGGTTATGTATCAAAAGTCAAAGAGTAAACTTTCCATGGTGAGCCAAATATGACAGTCACGAGCGTCAGTGTTTAGTCATGGGAAGGTTTTTGGATGAGAAAGGGATATGTTTTGATTGTACAATCATCGTAATCAAAATGCACACAACATGGTAGCCATCGTTGAAGTATGCCTTCAGCTATAAATGGGTAATAATAGACCATCCTCCGCATTTGCGTGACAGTGCTGGGAAAACCTTATGTTAGGAACAAAAACCAGCACCGAGGAGTCGAAACACAGCGAACGGCATGCGGCATCTCCGCAACTTAGTAGTCAACGCCACGGCTCACGACTTCCTTGCACGTATCGCGCAACAGGATCGTCTACAGAGAGATTAGCACTGCGCTCGGCAGAAGCGACGGACTCAACTAACATGTTCGAATTGCGCGGAATATGATCCCTTGATATCCATGAGCTGTCCGTACGGTTCTACGATGCCGTTCTGGATGAGGCAGTTCATCTGCATCATGTCAGAAAATAGACCTTTCGGGCGGTGAGTCGGTATTTCTTACCCCAGCAAGGTACTTGTCGCATCCCAATCGGTCTAGATAACGACGACAGAATACTATGGTACCGAAGTTTTCGCGTATCGTCTTGTGCAGGCGCTTTGCCGAAGCCAGGGGCAGGTCCACATTGAGCGGCGCATCTTCAAGCAAGCCGTAACCATAGATCCCAGGCTAGAGTGCACGTCAATCATCAGATCAGCAAGGGTCGTACGAATCAGTACTCACATCGTCGCGCGTCGTGCCGCGGCCAGTGCTACCAAACGTCTCGATAGCATATACCTCACCGACTTCCATCTTGGTCTGGTTCGCGTTCTTGACGAAAGGGATGGATTTGCCGCCGTGAATATGATACTGGACGATATCGTGTGCGCTCAGGTTCCGAACCGGTTTGACCGGATAGGTTTTGCCGCCGATCTCGACTTCGTGGCTCTCCATAGCTTCCTGTATCGCAGCGCTGACATCGCAGATCCTCACGTCGGCGCCAGCGGTCTAAGAACATCGTCAATATGCGGCATGAGGGCTGTGGGGGCTACATTACTGACCCTGATGCCCGTGTTGGTTGCATCCTTGACAGCGGCAAGGAGATCATCATAGACAGGGTCGAAAGCCATGGTGAAGGCGCTATCGACGATCCAGCCATTGATGTGGACTCCGAAGTCGACCTTCATCACGTCTTGTTGCTCGAGCACAACATCTTTCTGTCCAGGGTTGGGTGTGTAATGGGCAACCTGGTTGTTGAGACATAGGCCCGTGGGGAACCCCATTCCGGCTTTGAGGCTGTCGCCAGGCTCGAGGCCTTGGTGACCAAGCAATGCCCTGACGCTGTCCTCGATTTCCTCGGCAATGTCGCGTAGTTTATCACCCGGCTTGACGGTATCTTGAACCCATTTTCGGGTTTGGCGATGCACTTCGGCAGCTTTGCGATAGTTGCGGAGGAACTCGTCATCGAACCTGGCCGCTTTAGCACCGTCTCTGGCCTCGGCTTCGGTCGTTGCAGCACGAGTGTAGTGCTGAACCTCGCCTTCAGCATAGTTCCCTGTCACAAACAAATCGCTGAGTGGGACACGAGGGGGAGAAGATTGGGTCTTCTTGCCCTTCTTCTTTTTTTTCTTGTTGGACTTCTTTCGCTTCTTCTGCGTGGCAGCAGAATCAGCACCCGCGAAATCAATCACGTCTCGGGCGGCAGCATCGTCGTCTTCATCATCGCTATCGCCACCTCCTCCTGTGAGGCACCCATCCCCATCCTGAGAGGTGTGCTGACCGCGAGGTTTGCCATTGATGTTGCTGGCGGTGCCCGAAGCTGTCGAGTCGCCTGCCAGGGTTTAGCAGAGACGTGACTGACAGGTTCTGGCCAGCTGAACTCACCATATTGTCTACGATCCTCGTCCTCGGAAGTCTTGGAACCCATCGCGACATTGACAGTCAGAAACCTGTATCAAACCAGTTTCACTTGCAATTGATGTGCTATTCTTTTCCCGAATATGAAGATGACGTGTTCGGGTGTCAGCCGGATTTCAGAAGGTGCCACCGGGCACCTGCAGTGGAGCGCATTGCGAATGCCCTCACCGTGAAGTTTGCTACCCTGGAGAAGCTTGATGATATTTATCTTATCGCCTGAGCTAGGTACGCCGCTTTCTGCAATTGCCAAGCACAGAGAAATTGAGGCTCTCATCACTTCCTAAATTTTGCAAAGACCATGGCTAAGCAACATAATGACTCGAGTGAACCTGGAGACAAGGACGTACTACGAGAACACTTGGCAGAGATAACGTATCACCATTGATCGACATCCAACCACCTGCCTGGGTTGCCCACAATCCACTCACTTTATCTTGGCCACAACAACCTCTTCGTAGCATCCTCATCCGACCGCCTACTTTGTACCCAACCTCAACCGGTCCTCCGCCCTATGGTTTATCACGCTTGAATTTGTACCACCTGCATCTTGAGACACATCGCAACCGAGGAATGAGCCTCCCATAACCTGCCTACCACTCGGCGATGCTTCTCCATCTACCACCTCGATAGCACCGAGCTTGGAACACCTGCTCGATTGCAGGCGTCTTCATAGCCATGCTCTTCCTTCTCATCCTCGCTACTGTCAGTGGCCTCGCCACCGGTCAGCTGCTTACACATGGCTTCCGCCAGACCGGATCCATTGAGCAGAATTATTGCCCTGTCTTCTACGAAGATCCGCCCAAAGACTGCAAACCACTGCCGCAAACTTTTGTTGAATTCCGGAAAGATGACTTCGAGCCTCCTCGGGCAGGCTCAGAGGTACTTGAGGATGCTTTCGCTGCACTCGAGATCCTGCAGGATGAGTTCTTCGATGCTGATTATGGTACCTGGCCCTCCGCCATCGACTGGACGGGTGCAGTCGTAGAGACCATTGTTTCCGGCATGTTGACCACTCTGACCCGGGCTTTCGACAATGACACTGCCGCTGGAGATGCACCAGGCTGGAAAGCGAAAGAGAACCTCCTGTCTTCCTACTTTGCCGAAGTTATTAACTCTTACTACGGACAAGATATCTTATCTCTTAGAGGCGAGGTGAGTTCATTTACCCATGCATGACTTTTGTCTCACTAACGCCGTATCAAAGGCATTTGATGACATGCTTTGGGTTGTCCTCGGCTGGATCGAAGGAGTCACCTTTGTCCGAGAACACGCCAAACGCCACTACTCGGGAAAAGCCGAAGGCACAGTGACAGGCTCTAGCCGCCTCCATAAGGCGCTTGAGAACAAGCCATGGCACGGCAGCAAATGGATACCTGATTTCGCTCATCGTGCCAGGATATTCTGGAATGCGGCCTCGCGTGGTTGGGACACCAGCCTTTGCGGTGGCGGGATGGTATGGGATCGCCGACTGAGCCCCTACAAGAACGCCATCACCAACGAGCTTTGGATCTCCGCCTCCATCTCCATGTATCAGTACTGGCCTGGAGACAACATCACGTCGCCATGGACGATAGATGATGAGTATCGAAAGAAGGACCCAGAGCACCTCGCCGCCGCCGTTGAGGGCTATAAATGGCTCTACGACGTGAACATGATAAACAAGCTTGGGTTGTTCGTGGATGGCTACCATATTAGTCGGCAGAGGGGAAGCACCAGGTGTGACCTTCGCAACGAGATGGTGTACACATACAACCAAGGTGTCCTCTTGAGCGGCCAACGTGGTTTGTGGTCAGTGACGGGCAGCGCATCTTATCTCGAGGATGGACACGACCTGATCCAGTCGGTCATCAGAGCCACTGGCTGGAACCTCCAAGCCGGGATGCCAGTGGACGCGCTGGAATCTGGAAAGAGGGGTGGCCTCCCCCTCTGGCGTGGCTTGGGCCGTGGCGGCATCATGGAAGAGCGATGCGACGCGAGCGGCGGATGCTCACAAGACGGCCAAGCCTTCAAGGGCATCTTCTTCCACCATCTCACAACCTTCTGCGCGGCCCTAGATCCTATCACCGTGGCTCCTGGTTTTACGCTGGATGTTGAGGGATTCCACAGGGTGAAGACGGCACATTCGGAGGCTTGCGAGCATTACCTTGGCTGGGTGCGACACAACGCGCTCGCAGCAATGGGGACCCGCGACACTGCAGGCGTGTTCGGTATGTGGTGGGGTGCCGGTCTGTTCGAAGAGGCATCCACGCCATTGGATGATGATGCGAATGAGCGGAATGCCACGGACTATCGCAACCTGGGAACGCCACATGATGACATTTGGGGAACCCAGCACCGATTCCATCCAGGGTCCGAAGCTGGCGACGAGAAGAAAGCTAGTGGCCGAGTGCCCATTGACATGGAACAGATCGTGATGAGACCGCAGTCTGGGTCGCGTCAAGAGAGACGTCAAGCACCGGAACAGAAGGATTCCCTCACCAGAGACCCGAATGCGCGTGGGCGAGGGCGGACTGTCGAGACGCAGATGAGCGGGCTCTCACTGCTTAGAGCATACTGGGAACTCTCTCAGGTCGATGAGACGGTGGCCTAGACATGGCATTGCATGATAGATGGGCATTAGACAAACAGCATCGCATTGGGGCATAGACGAGCAGGTATAGATAGCAGGTGATGGACTATAACTATACACAGGATTACAGCTGTTGTTTACTCATATGTTTGGTGGCGCCACACTGGCTCAGGTGGTTGACCCGGTTCGCGGTAGTCGGTCCACCATGAGACTGGGACCGATACCCGCCCTCACACAAAGAAGTTCAAGGCAACTGCCTTCGGCACACTGAATAAGGTAAATATTTCTGTATCATACTCGCTTCAATGAGCTGAGACTTATGCACTTCACGTCCTGCCTAATGGATCAATCTTGAGAGGCAGCCGAAGTGTTGAATTCGCGATGCTCCGAGCGAAGTATGCCGCACAGCCTCAAGCTTGGCAACAATCACTGAGGACGCGATACTGGAACAACTTATAGTCAGATCCTTGGCCGAATCATTCGAATGTAAAAGCCACTCGTGCACTATAATCTCGCAAGAAACGAGGAATGCGTTCATCTGGTGGGGTGGCACTTACACACGAGGCTACCGACTGCTCCCGAGAAGGATCCCTAGACGATCAAAGTATCAAATTGGATACATGAGATGCTTTTGATAAAGTAAAAATGTGTAATACTCACAATTCATATCCGGACCAGGTGATACTCTGTGAAGGAGCACTACCTACGTCTGGAGAAGCACACCGCGACGCTCCGAGTCCCCACAAACTAGACGAGCGGCTCCCGCCCGTTTGCAGCAATCACGCAATCCACCGTCTTGCAGTAATTACCTCCAGACAATAGAGACGCTAAAAAGATATCTCACTAATTAATCAGCCTGGCTCACGGTTCTTGGTGAAAGATTATTGACACAGACTTCCTCCAACTCCTGTTGAGACTCTCATTTCATCTCACGCGAAGTCTGAGGTTGCTTCACTTTTCGGATCTCGGAGCAGGCACCAAAGTCATCTAGACGAGACACATCAGCCAAGATGCTCGCCTCTCGTGCCCGTACGCTTATGCCATCGGCAGGCTGCCGGTCATTCGCGACGGTATCAGATTCAATGCCCGTCTCATCCGCCTCTCGCAGACACAAGGTCGCCATTGTCGGCGCAGGCAGTGCAGGAATGGCCGTTTCACACCAGTTGCTTCGCACCGGCAAGTTCCAGTCAGAAGACATTGCCATCATCGATCCGGCGGAATGGCACCACTACCAGCCTGGCTGGACTCTCGTCGGAGGAGGCCTCAAGAACAAGGAGGATCTGAGGAGGCAACTGCCGTCGCTGCTGGACCCAAGGATTCGTCTGTATAACCAGCAGACGGAGAGCTTCCAGCCCGAGAATAACACGGTGACCCTGGGAAACGGCGATAAGCTCGAGTATGAGCAGCTTGTGGTCTGCCCAGGTATCAACATCAACTACGATAGCGTCAAGGGCTTGTCAGAAGCTCTGAAGGATCCCCAGGCCCCGGTCTCTTCCATCTACGGCTATGACACATGCGACAAGACGGCACGCAACATCGCCGACTTCAAGAAGGGACAGGCTCTCT
This sequence comes from Sarocladiaceae sp. R1802, assembly GCA_023628655.1. Taxonomy (NCBI): domain Eukaryota; kingdom Fungi; phylum Ascomycota; class Sordariomycetes; order Hypocreales; family Sarocladiaceae; species Sarocladiaceae sp. R1802. Next base: position 406,359 of record JAMAKF010000012.1, read on the forward strand.
TCACACTGCCTGCTGGTCCTATCAAGTGCGCCGGTGGGCCGCAGAAGATCATGTGGCTTGCTCTCGACGGCTGGAAGCGCGCAGGTCTGTACAAGACCGATGACCGTGCCGCGTCCGACATCAACGTGACGTTTGCAACTGCGCTACCCGTCATGTTCGGCGTTCCAAAGTACGCCCAGGAGCTCGAGAAGCTGCGTCAAGAGCGCGGCGTGGAGGGTCTCTTCCAGCACGACCTCGTCGCTGTCGAGGGCAACACTGCCGTCTTCGCCCGTCCTGACGGCAAGGAGCAGGTCAAGAAGAAGTTCGACCTGTTGCATGCGACGCCCAAGATGGGTCCTCACGCGTTCATCAAGAACAGCCCTCTTGCGGGCGCTGATGGATTCGTTACCGTCGACAAGGACACGCTACAGCATGCAAACTACGCCAATGTGTGGTCATTAGGCGATGCGTCGTCAGCACCGACGGCGAAGACTGCGGCAGCCATCACGGCTCAAACGCCTGTCGTGATTGAGAACATGATGAACGCGATAGCAGGAAAGGAGCCCACGGCCTCGTACAACGGCTACACCTCTTGCCCACTGCTCACCGAGTACGGCAAGGTCATGCTGGCCGAGTTCAAGTACGGCGGTGTCCCGGAGGAGACCTTCAGCAGATTCGTTGACCAGAAGGAGCCGCGTCGTGCCTTCTACCATCTCAAGAAGGACTTCTTCCCTTGGGTATACTATCAATCGTATGTCAAGGGCACTTGGGCCGGTCCCAAGGGATGGAAGTCATGAGGCGTGTGGCAGATTCGCTTGATACCATGGAGAAAAGCATACTGAAATTTCCTTGTTGTACGAGCGTGATAGAAGAGATAGATCAAAATTAGAATGGACCATCACATTAATTATTCACTGTTGTTGAGCCACGAACTGAAGTGCGGATCTCGCTTTGGCCGGGAACAAAGTTGATTCTATTGAAGGGGCCCGAGAGCCAGTCTGTGTCAGGAGCCGCCTGTACTTCATGGACTCACTAGTATATTTGGGATTCATACAGCCAGAGCCACAGGGAACCAACTGCCGATATCGGTTTCGCATGGCTGGTAATTGGCCCGGCCCCGAGAACGAAAGCGAGATGTGGCGCTGTTGATCGTCGACGCATTAGCGTGATTCCCTCTGCCGCCACCCGATCGAGTAGCGCTGATGATGCAACCCGCTGGCGATGAAAGGGCACCAGACCGGATCTGGGATTTCTTTCGAAGGGTGTTGATTCGGAATCGTGTATTTTGGCCAAGTATGGGTTGGCCACCTCGCATATGTTGTTCAATGCGATGCAATGACGGCAACGCAGGGTAGATTCGGGATGCGAAGATAGCTTCAATGCTTTCGGTCTATAAGAAGGACACTCTGTGCTGGCTAGATGATTGACTGGAACACTCACCAACACTACAGAAACAAGAAGCTCATTGTTCAACATCTTACTCCAAAGACTCATTTCCAAAGCCCTTCAAACTCTTATCGCAACTCGGAATCATGGGAAACTGCCAATCACGCACAGGCTGCCACACAAGTGTCTATGCCCCAGATAGCTGCGACACTCCAACAGTATCTGTCCAGCAGCCACTCAGAACTAGTGGCTGCCAGCGAAAACGGGAACGCCGTGCCGCGAGACAGCTGGCGCGGGCTGAGCAGAGGGCTGCACGCGCGGCAGCAGGATATGGTGGATGCTGTGGAAGGAAAAGGATGTGCTCGCCGAGAACGCAGGCAGTTGCACAGTTGCCTACATCGCAAATGGGTTTGATCGACGAAGGGCAGCTGGCGCGAGTGCAAGGTTTCGATGATGCTGGGATGCTGGAGAAGGAGATCGAGGACCAACCGCCAGCATACAAGGATGTCATTTGAAAACCCGGACTCGTCATGGTAGATGTGTTTAAGTGTTACGTCCTAATGACGGGAATTCTTTTCTTGAATCAATACAAGGCTCTATATGCGAACCGACACTGTGAATTGTGTCGTCCTTGAGTGATGAACCTGCTTCGTCTACAGCATATCAATAGGAGGAACGGGGCTCTATGCTCTATAGAATTGCTAATGAACAGCTCATATTATAATCTCTAGAAGTCTCGATGGAGGCTTTGCAGGACAGAACCTTGGTGGAGCTGGAACCGGCAATTCGGATGTAGGCGTAGTAGCTAAGCTTCAGGCTAGATGTCATCCCGGGCTGTGCTTAGCGCTACATGGATCAACCTCACGGGACAGTTCACTGGGCCATGTAAGACCTAAGTGCTAAGGTCTGGCTATGCGCCGCCCTGGATGATCGATGGGGTATAGCCATGCGACCATGGTGGTTGCAACCGAGAACGAGGAATCGGCACGGCTATGGGGTCAGATGGAGAAAGAGGTAGCCAATTCAGTACGGCAATGAAGCTTGTGATGGGATCCATGATTGTGTATAAGTAGATAGATGGTGCCCAGCCTTTTCTTATTGCTCATCATCATCATCACTCACAATTACAGTTGGACAAGAACGTCTAAGAACCATCTTCTTCACCACTTCATCCCTGTTAATTCAGAATCTTGACCACATCGGTATTCACTCAATCTCGCGTCGCAGTCACACCCATCATGGGCCTCATCAAGACCTCGATGATTCTCGCTGCTGCCGACCGCATGTACGCCCGCCACGAGATGAAACAACAACAAAACTCTGGCTACGCACCACCACCTCCTCCGCCTTCTCAACAATATGGCTCACCTGGATACCATCACACCTCTCGCCATGCAGAGCGACGTGCGCAACGAGTTGTCAGGCGGGACATGAGACACAACCCTCCAATGCCTCACGCACCGTACGCAGAGTACGGCGGCAGCTACAGACGCAATGATGGCTACAACCAGGGGTACCAAGGAGGATACTATGACGGAAGGGAGGCGGGGAGCTATAAGCAGGGGTACTACGATGGCTATGGAAGTCGTGATGCACAAAGCTACTGCGAAGGCCCACGAAACCAGTATGCTGGCTATGGCGAAGGATCGTCACGAGAGATGATGGGTGCGCCACGGTACGAGGGAGGATATGGGGGACAGCAATATCGAGAACAGGAGCGCGGGATTGTGGACGTGTCCGAGGGACGGAGGATCGAGACGGCACCGCCAGCTTACAAGCAATAGTCTGGAGGTTGTCTGTGAGCGGTAGAATAGTATCAGTTGTGTCATTAGCGAGCCGAATTCCTTTTACACTTTGCCTTTGAGTATCAACTGACCATGTTAGGTGATCAAAGAGTGAGGCTATCCTCATTGTCAATGTTGATTTACAGGCGGATATACGCCATCGCGATCATGGGACAATGAGAGCCGTCGTGACACGGGCTCAACATAGGTGGATATGGAGACTCGATACTCACTGGTTAACCAGAGTAGCCCTGCCTACGACTCCAATAACATTATCATCTTGGTGCAATTACGGAGTTCAGCTCCGCCACGTGCATGCGCCAGGCCTTTCTAATGGAGCCAGCAACCAAGATCAGGAGCAACTCCCTCTCCAGACGAAGCCATAAAAAGACAGCTGGAGCAGGCTGGGCATGAAAGCTGGGCAAAAAAGTCAAAAAGAGAAATCGCGTTGATGCTGTCTTTGCTACGACAGAACAGGGATTCGAACCCTGGCTCCCGAAGGAAATGGCTAGATAGATCTGAGGAGACGAACTCCACGAATATAGCAGGCCATCGCGTTAACCACTCCGCCATCCTGCCAGATGATGGTGGGGCGATTTAATTACGGCCTATGTACCCCTGCAGCCTGGAACCTGGCTGATGATCCTCCATCAAGCGCAACCCATGGACGGCTAACTATGCCATAACACTCCAAGAGGACTAACAAAAATGACATATGATTAATGTCCCTACGTTTCTAGTGAGCCACAATAATTGTGCATAGTACTCCAGCACTCGCAAAAGCGGTGCGTTGCTCTGCCGTGACTGATGCATCCTTATCGAATCCTTGGTGGCGTGCCTCCGACTTCGCTAGGACCCTATGAGTCTATGCGATCCTCACGTCGGGGTCACCAACTCTTGCAGCAACTTTTCTGCTCAAACTTTCGGCTGACCAAATGTTGTAAATCTCCAAGTCAATTCATTGCAAGTTACTTTTCTTGACCCCTCCATTTGTGTATCACCTGGCAGTCTTGTCACTCCCACGATGTCATTCTAGGTCCCACCACCGCATCCGATCGTCGGCGCGCACTTGACCTGCAGCCTCAACAATTTCACCGCCGCCAGTAGCCAAACTAGAGACATTCATCCAACCCACCACCATCCTCCCAACACATCGCAGCCTCGTCGCCGACCATGCCGGCACTCGAAGACGCTCCAGTGCTCCGGCCTGCAACCAACGGCGCCGTCAATGGCACTGCAAATGGCGTTAATGGCCATGGGCCCGCCCGCCCGGAGACGCCTACTGGGTCAATGGCCCTCACCGAGTACACAATGAACATCAGCACCCCGTCGGAACAGAAGCGCGCGAATATAAAGAAGGTCGTCCCTGAGGAGTATCTGCTACCTAATGGCTACCCAGACGTGAGCCTCTCCTCTCCTCTCTATACACCCGATCTCTCCAGCTGACCATAATCCTCAGTACCTCCGCATGATCGCCAGCGCAACCTCCCGCGTCTACGAAGCCTGTGTCGTAACCCCCCTCACCCCAGCCGTCAACCTCTCGAACCGTCTCGAATGTAATGTCCTCCTCAAGCGTGAGGACGAGCAACCCGTCTTCAGCTTCAAGCTGCGCGGCGCCTACAACAAGATGGCCCATCTCGACCCGGCCGAGAGCTGGAAGGGCGTTGTCTGCTGCTCTGCGGGTAACCACGCGCAGGGTGTTGCGTACTCGGCGAGAAAGCTCAAGATCCCCGCGACTATCGTTATGCCGGAAGCCACACCGAGTATCAAGCACATGAATGTGGCTAGGCTGGGTGGGCATGTAGTCCTTCATGGTGACAACTTTGATGCGGCGAAGGAGGAGTGCGCGAGGAGGGAGAAACAGGATGGGCTTATCAACATCCCGCCATTCGATGACCCATATGTAATTGCTGGTCAGGGTACTATCGGAAACGAGCTGTTTGGTCAGGTCAACATGGCCAAGGTTGAGGCCATCTTCTGCTGCTGCGGTGGAGGCGGCCTCATTGCTGGCATCGGTCTCTACGTCAAGCGCATGGCACCCCACGTTAAGGTCATTGGCGTTGAGGCGCACGACGCCAACGCCATGGCTCAGTCATTGAAGAAGGGAGAGCGCGTCGTCCTTGACAACGTGGGACTCTTCGCAGACGGTGCCGCTGTCAGGACAGTCGGCGAGGAAACCTTCCGCATCGCACAGGAGGTCGTCGACGACGTGATCGAGGTGACGACAGATGAGATCTGTGCGGCCATGAAGGACATGTACGATGACACTCGATCAGGCCTTGAGCCAGCCGGCGCAATGTCTATTGCTGGTCTCAAGAAGTACGTTGCCCAGTCTCCATCAAGAGACCCTCGGAGGACGCTCATTGCCGTCACCTCCGGCGCCAATATGAACTTCGACCGCCTCCGTTTCGTCGCTGAGCGCGCCACACTCGGCGAAGGCAAGGAAGCACTCCTTGCAGTCACCATTCCCGAGCGCCCCGGCTCTTTCGCGAAGCTCATCGAAACCATCATGCCCCTCGACGTCACTGAATTTTCCTACCGATACGCCACCGACGAGGCCGCCAACGTCTTCATCGGTCTCTCCCTCAACGCTCCTGCTGCTGAACGTCGCGATCAGCTCGAGTCACTCCTCACACGCGTCCGCGGCGAGGGCTACAACGTTACCAACCTCTCTGACAATGAGCTTGCAAAATCACATATCCGCTACCTCATCGGAGGCCGATCTGGCGTGCCGAATGAGCGTCTATACATGTTCAACTTCCCTGAGAGGCCGCGTGCCCTCGAGAGGTTCCTCATGGCTCTGCGGCCCAAGTTCAACATCACGCTGTTCCAGTACAGGAACTACGGCGGCGATATTGCCAAGGTTCTGACGGGCATCACATGCCCAGACGAGGAGGTGGGGGAGATGGAGCAATTCTTGAAGGAGCTTGCGTATCCGTACGAGGACTGCACAGATCAGGATGTGTATAAGATGTTCCTGCGGTCATGAGAGGTCGCTAGATGAGAGCTCGATAAATAATGGTGCAAGTTGGTCTATGGTCACCCAGTCTATCGAGTCCACGATACCCCCATATCTGTATGCGTCTTCGAACGCACCATGAGACGTGGCTAAAACATCCAGGTTTCGTGACGTGACGACCAAATAAGAATCACTTGCCGGTTCTAGTTCCAAGGCTGGCTCACTCAAAAATTCGGGTATTCTGCAAGTCATCCTAGGATCAGACCTTTCACAAGGTACTTAAGCTATGAAGAGCCGCCCTGACAACCTGATCTCAGGCAAGCATGTATCCAGCCTTCACCACCTCGTCCGCTGACACCGCTGCGTAGAATCCTTTCCATCTTCCTTCCGTCATGTAGTAGCGGAAGAAGCCGATCACTCGCCCTGATGTGTCCCAGACTGCCGATCCACAGGTACTATCAGGGATCATTGGGCTTTGTGAATCCATGGCATTTTGTCCAAGATAAGCCCAGTCGTAGATGGTGTGGGCAAATTGCGCTTCTGCTGGATGAGGCGGCTCTGAAGTAACTCTCAAGCTTTTTGCCATCACAATGCCCTCCATCCCGCCAGTGAAAGGGCTGTCGAGGAAGACACTGTGTGTCATGTTGATTTCGTCGCTTGGGTCTTGGCCGAGAATGCTCAAGATAGGTGGGATCTCGATATTCGGTTCTGTGAAAGACTCATTGCTATACTGAATCCTGTCTTCCAGCTTGACCAGCGCAATGTCGGTGCAGGTGAGTTCATGAACAGCTTTTCCGACGAGCCTGCGGCCACTTAAAGGCATCTGCTGGAAAAGCTCACCCTGGTTGTTGATTCCATGGGACGCAGCAGTGATGAACTTATCACCCATATTGTTCTTCACCAAGACACCGGTGGAGGTTTCCATGATTGAGTTGCTGGGTGCTTCTTTTGGGCTGTGAACGAGGCTCCCAGGACGCAGGATTGCGTAGGGGGTGTTGTCAACAATGCTCTGAGAAACAGACGGTCGAATCTCGCGCTGAATTCTGCCTCTCTCTTTTCGACCAATATCGCTGTCGTGGAGATACATAGTCCAGCATTGAGCAATGCGGCCAGGCAGCTGACTGCGTAGGGAGTCAAGATCAGTGTTATTGTCAGTGAACACTCGGATCTGTTTCTCTGCGTTGAGCATAATCTCGACGACCAGCAAATCGGGAACTTGTTGACGTAGGCCATGAACAGCAGCATCAGCGAACCTTCGAAACGATGTGTTAGTGAGAGACATTGTCCTGGCGTCGATATGACCGCAGATTCGAATGCTCATATTTCCCGGCCTAGACATTGGGAACAGAGGGCGATTTTCCGGAGACGATCCGTCTGTGATCGTGACAGGAAGGCCTGCTACTGTGAGCGGCCAAGGTCCTCCTGTTCTGGTCGTAACAGTGAAGGCGAGATAGGCTCTATCCCCAACAACGCTCACTTCTGTGGTATGTGGAAATACATAAGACAGAGCCTGAAGCACATTGTCATCGATCTTCACGTCCCGATCACGTAGATCAAATGGGAGCCTGATATGCCGTGGATTAAAACCCGCGTCGGAGCTGCTGGTTTGCGCGGTCTTTGGCTTAGAACTACCCAGTGGCAGATTCTCTTTCTTGAAGTTCGCCATGGTCGTGGGCTTCTCCCGCCTGGTAGAACGAAGACAGAACAAGACGGAAAGAAGACTGTAATTTGAAGTCCAGATGAATCCCAAGAGAAAATTGTGATGGAGAGAAAGAACTAGCAGAGAAAATATTAACTGAAGGAAGGTTAAGCGGCAGGTGGCAGGTGGCTGATAGGTAGTATTTCGCAGGTGTTGGCAGGTGCTGACAGGTGTCAACATTACACAATAGGATTTTCAGCTGCAGCACCTGCGAAGGTAAATTTAGACTTTATATTGAACAGGCTGTACTAAATGCAAAAAAGTGAATAACAAACAAACACCATGTAACTTGAAGCCTCTATACTTTCGCACTGTGCATAGCAGGGAATTAGCTTACTATATGAATCACTAAGCTAGCACCAGGTAAGAGCACAGATTACTCAGCTAAGAGCCTGCATTGAATGCATTATTCATATATGGTGTGGGAAACCTTTCTGTATGCCTAAGAAAATGTGGTACTTTTTCCATTATTGATGCTCGGTCATGGATGATAGCTAGATCTCCCTGGTAGCATCGTGTGGGTTCCGAAGCAGGGAAGGAGACTGGTTCAACACGGCCAGCGTTCGAGAAGATCTGTAAATTGTCCGGGAGCGGGGTGACGGAAGTTCTGTCAGCCTGGTAGTATCTGTCACAAGTTGAATCTTAGAATATATTTCGATCCATATCGGGTTTTCCCAAATTGCTTCCCGTTCGAGCCGGTATGTTTAGTTGAGGCCAAGATGAGATTCGTCTCACATCTTGTCCGGGCCGTTCATGGTGTCAACGTAATTTTCTTGAACGAGCACTTGCACGACATCGTCATGGGTAAAGCACTTGGAATTCTTTTTCACTTTTGAATGTTTCGAAGGCGGGCACATTTGAAGCAGCCCACCTGCCTAGACGTAAAAATGTTAAGGTGGTGGCAGGGAGAATCGAAGTCACATCTTCAGCGAGGGGCAGGTTTCAGCTGGCACCCCGCCAGTTCGAAGCCGCCTACGAAAAGCTCGATTTTGAGACGTCGAGCCACGGACATAAGAAGGCTGCATCACCAATGACTCGTCAAGTCGCATATCAAGGTTCTGGACATAAATGAGGTGTTCCCATGTGCATGGTGCATGTGAATAATGTAGAAATCCATTCACCTTTACGATACACTATGTGCAACGGCACTCAGGCCCTACCCCTCTAGGTACCTCTGCTTTTGGGTGCTCAGGCCTTCTCGTGCCCCTCCCTCAAACAAGATCCGAAGCAGTGCCAGTGGCAGTCGTAGTATCGAGTATGGTGGTCCTCCGCACCGGGACAGGTAAGGTCATCCCTACCGCTTACTGTCTAGTACCGCTCCCAGGGATCTACCCCACCTGCTGAAGGGAGCTTGGGCCTCTTCCGTCCTGGACCCTCTTCACTGGTGCTGTTAAGCTAATGGCAATGGCCATGACGGGCACTGCCGGCTACAGGTAGCTGGCCTCGCTGAACTGACGCTGGAACACTCAAACAGCCCCCCCCCCTCCTTGGGAGAGACATGCCGCCCCGCCGACGATGCGGCCACCAGAAGCCACTGACTGCACTTCGATGCATCATGATGGAGCCAAAGTTCCTCCACCTTGTCTCCCCTCCACCAATCCATCTCTGCATCGTCCTCCACTACCCGAACCAGCATGCCCACTCGCTAATCAATTACCTTACTCAACTTCACCAACTGCGCCGTCCTACTAGCCAGCATAGTCGCATCCCTCATCTCTTCTCCTCAACTTTTTGCCTCTGACCCTGTCTCAACGTCAATGAGCACGTGCCATCCGAGCCAGCTTCCTCTAGCGACTCTCTTACCGACTCTCCTCGGACACACGATACGCCATAGTCGTTCCCAGTGGCTGTTCATCTTGCAGACCACCCCCACGGCACGCGGCAGTCATCGTTATCGTCTTCCAAACCTTCCTATCTCGACCTGATCGCCGAGCACCCACGATGTTTCTTCTTTAAGAGCGTACGTCCACGACCCCTCCAGACCTCACATGCCGCCACCTCCTGCGTCACCTTTGGCCTTTGTGTCATTGCCCAGCTGACAGCCCACCCTTCCAGAACATCGTACAAATCGACGCCACCACGATCCAATCTTGCGACACCACTCCGATCTTCGGCCCGTCTATCCAGCTCTCCTCCCATCATCCAACACCGCGACCACAAAACCCGCCTCGACGACGGAAACAAGATTGCTGTGACAACAACGAAGCTCAGAAAGGGCGGGGCTGGCCCCGAATTGCTGTGGTGCCGGCTCATCCAGCATCGCACGCAGCTCTTAGCCAACACCTCCGTTTGCCGTCGCAGTCATGCCCTCCATGCGTCGAGGCCGTCATTCTGGCTCAACGTCGCCCTTCCGAGCCATTGCCCACCAGCAACAGGCGACTGGTCAACTCACTCCCAAAGACTCCCTCTCCCTCATTCGCTCCTTCGACGATGCCAGCCTTTCTAGCAGACCAATCCGCCCTTCGCCGCTCACGACTTCGACAATCAAAGATATGCCCCTAGACCTTCTCGACCGCATACGGACCTTTCCCCTCTTCCTATCGGCGCCGGAGGATTTTCTCGTTGAGATCGGCGCTCATCTCAAACCCCAGATTGTCACGCCGAATGAGCACATCCTGACCGAGGGCGACGATGCAAGAGCCATGTACTGGTTGGTCAGAGGCGTTGTGGCCGTGACATCCCGCGATGGAGAGGCTGTCTACGCGGAACTGAAGGCTGGAGCTTTCTTTGGCGAGATCGGTGTTCTCATGGATATGCCACGTACAGCAACCATTGTCTCGCGGTCCAAATGTCTGCTTCTCGTTCTCAAAAAGGAAGACCTGCAGGCTGTCATGCCCAAGTATCCTGAAATGGAGAAAGCGATTCGTGAAGAGGCTACGGAGAGATTGAACCTTCTCAAGAAGAAGCGTAACGAAGAGGCCCCCGCGAAAGCCGTGGCGTCAGATGCGCCGTCCAGAGACGCTGCAGCAGGACAAGTCACGACTGGCGAGAGCGGCGTGATCAGAGACGGCGCGGTGCTCAATTCTAAGAAGAGGAAATCACCAAGCCCCGGAATAATCGAAGACCCTACAGTGGGCAGTGTCATCGGCAGCGGATATGTCAACATTCGTATGACATTGAAAGACTTTCCCCTGTTCTCCAACCTGCCCCCGGATCCACTACATTTCCTCGGCTTGAGCGTGCAGCCCCGGACATACCACCCCTTTAACGACATCGTTCGCCAGGGGAGCACTGGCAACGAAATATATTTCATTGTGCAGGGTGAGGCCGAAGTCATTCACGAGTCACAGGCGGAGAAGGGGGGACCTCAAGAATTCTCTAGGTCTTTCCGAAGTAGACCAAGGCTCAAAGCCGGGCAATATTTCGGCGAGGTCGTCGGTTTGGGTCTGTCTAGTGGACGGACAGCAACAGTACGATCAATCACCACCGTGGAATGTCTGATGATACCTGGCGATGCACTGGATGAGCTTTGGCGACGACTTCCTCCTGGAATCAAGGCGCAGATGGAAGAGACCGCAAGGCTTCGGTACGAGCACAAACAGGACGATGTCGAGATGGTGGATGCAGATATGAAGGAGAAAACAACAAAGTCTGTTCCTTCTACTCCTGTGAAGTCGACATTTTCTCTGCCCCATCTCACATTCACCACACCCTCCAAGTCAGGCTCTGCAGCAAATGACGAGGCAGAGGTCGTGGAGCGGAAAGATCCTGATCCATACCTGAGTGTCGATATGGAGAACCTAAGGTCAAGGCGAAGGCATTCCCTTGCACCACCAACGACGCAGCTGGACATGACAACTCCCCCACCCACTGGTCTGCGTAGCCGTCAGAGCGGCTCGTCTCTGAATCAACGACCACACAGTATCGCGATACCGGATTTGGAAATGGAGGATGCCCCCGCGAAACGTCCTAAACCTTCGCCGAGGTATACTGGATCGTCGAAGATACCTTCTATTTCCGATGAGTTGCTTCTTAAAATCCTCGAGAACCTCGACGTGGGTCAACTGATGAGGCTGCGATGTGTCTCAGGACACTGGAGGAGGCTATTATCGAGCTCGCCAAGGCTTTGTCACCATTTGGATCTCACATTATACAACCGCCAGGTCACTGATCAAGTGCTCGCCGACTGGATAGCACCTTTCGTCGGGACACGAGCGATCACAGCCGATTTGAGTAACTGTTTTCACGTCACAGATGCGGGTTTCTCTGCCCTGGTCAAGCTGTGCGGAAAGAACATCCGTCAGTGGAAGATGCGGTCGGTCTGGGATGTGTCCGCGAACCAGATCCTGGACATGGCGGAGCAAGCTAAAGGCCTTGAGGAGGTTGACTGGAGCAACTGCAGGAAGGTTGGGGATAATCTCCTCTGCCGTGTTGTCGGTTGGGTGATCCCAGATACACCCCCTCAAAGCAAGCAAGTCGTCATTTCGAGCTCAAAGAAGGGCAAAGGCCAGACGCAGCAGCAGCAGCGCGCGCACAATATGCCACCGCCAGGCACCGTCATCGGCTGCCCCAAGCTCACAAGGTTGAACCTGTCTTATTGCAAGCATATCACGGACAGGTCTATGGCTCATCTCGCAGCTCACGCATCGAACCGACTGCAGTCTCTGTCGCTTACACGGTGCACCACCATCTCCGACAATGGATTTCAATCGTGGTCCGCCTACAAGTTCGAAAAGCTCACAACGCTTTGTCTGGCTGACTGCACCTATCTGACCGACAACGCCATCGTGGCATTGGTCAATGCGGCCAAAAACCTAACCAGTCTCGACCTGTCCTTTTGCTGCGCGCTGTCAGATACGGCGACTGAGGTCGTGGCGCTTGGCCTTCCTCGTCTGCGCGAGTTACGTTTGGCTTTTTGCGGCAGTGCTGTCAGTGACGCAAGTCTAGAGAGCGTGGCGCTGCATCTGAGCGAACTTAACGGGATCAGTGTGCGTGGCTGTGTTCGAGTTACCGGCAAGGGCGTGGAAAGCATTCTGAGCAGCTGCTCGCGGCTACAATGGGTAGACGTGAGTCAATGCCGTAACCTGGAGCCTTGGTTCAATGCTGGTGGTGTTGCGAGATGGGGCTACAATGAAAGGAGTGGCGAGGGCAGAAAAGAAAGTGAGGGCGACGCTAGCGCCTATAACGGTCTGCCGCAAGGCATCCGGGCGATGAGTGTAGCAATGCTCACATCGTCGAGCTTCTCTGGCCGAGCTGGTGGCGTGGCGGGTAGACGGACAAGAGGTCCGGTCAAGTTTATGACCGAGAAGGGGTTCGATGGCTTGCGGTGATGTTTCGGGCATAAAGGTCCGAGCTGGTCCTCTCGTTTGCACAGGATCTATTTCTCGGATACTTTGGGGGCTGTGGTTGTCTTGCATTTGCGCTTTGAGCGCCGGAGCATAGGCGGGCGTTGGTATTGGCATATAGTGCCCTCTGGCGGTGATGATGTTTTGGATCAGATACTCGCGACGCCATTGTGCGGATAAGTGGCTACATGGAGAATGGGAAATCGGTGGAGGGTGAGTTTGTGGCATGTAGACTGGACATGATACCCCTATCTTGATGACGTTGAATGCACCATGGTCTTCGCGGTCGCACTTGAGCTTAATGCCGTAGCATGGCTGTGTCAGTATCATTGCGTCCATCGTGCTTAGCGGACCTCCGCCGCGGGCTGGAGTGGCCCGGAAATTTCCACGCCTTTCTACCTTACATAAGGCGCCTCGGCTGAAGCTTCACGTGACGTCGGACTTTGGCAAGCTCCGCCCGAAACGTCATGAGCAAATGCCTACCACCAGTAAAACGGTGCCATCAGTCATCAGTTACCTCCGCCCTCCACCCCATATCAACCTCCGGGGCTCTTCTTCCTCACCTTTCTTTTCCATTTGTTGCCAACCACACATCTGACCACAGAATACGCAAACCCTCGACGATTGGAAGTAGGCGACCATGTCGTTTACCTTCACGATGCGCCAGGGCCCAGCTCGCATGCTGGCCCAGCGCCTACCCGAACTCACATCCAAAACTTCCTCCATCCGCGCCGCCGTCTCGCCTCTCCGGAGCATCCACACCTCCTCTCCTCTGAAGCAGAGCAGCGGCTTCTTCACCTCCCGAATCACATCAGCTACGGCTTCGCGCGCTGCCTTCCGCAGCAGCAATGTCGGCGTCGGTGCTCGTCGCGCGTATAACCAGTCGTCGTACCCCGCTGGCGCTGCGGCGGGCGGCTCGAACACGAGGAGGCTGCTGGTCGGTGGTGCGATCTTTGGAGGAACGCTGGTGGCGATTAACCTCGTCTTCAACCGGGAGACGAGAGAGGATGGCGGTATGCCGGTGTTTGAGAGGGAGTACTTGAACAACACTTTCCTGCACACTGGTCTGGGTATCGGCATCATCGGCTTGACGGCTAGGCAGATGGTCATGACTGGATTCACATACCGGTTGATGGTCATGAACCCTTGGGTCGTTGGAATTGGTGGTCTGGCGCTCAGCTTTGCGACTATGATCGGCACCAGGTCCATCTCTCCTGACAAGTGAGTACACCATCGTTGTCAATCTTCATGATGACAGTGACTAACAATATTGCAGCTACATCCCCAAGTACGCTCTCTGGACCGCCTTCAACGCTACCCAGGCTGCCCTCATCGCTCCCATGCTTGCCTTCGTCCCCGCTCCGATCCTCGCCCGCGCCGGTCTCTACACTGTTGGCATGATGGGTGCTCTCTCTATCGTCGGTGCCACTGCCAAGCAGGAGAAGTACCTCTACATCGGTGGACCTCTGCTCGCTGGTGTTGCCATCGTCGCTCTCTCCGGCCTCGCTCCCCTCGTCATTCCCGCCACCGCCATGCGCACTCTCGCCATCACCGAGAGCATCTGGCTGTATGGTGGTCTTGTCGTCTTCGGCGGCTTCACCCTGTACGATGTGCAGAAGGTGCTGCACCACGCCAGGCTCGCGCAGGCCGGCTACATGAAGAGGGACCCCGTCAACGAGAGCATCTCGCTGGAGCTCGACTTTATCAACATCTTTGTCCGCATGGTGCAGATCCTCATGATGCAGCAGAACAGGAGGAAGTAGGGAAATATTAGATGAAGTGACGGGAAGTGAGCGAAGATGGGACTTGATTGAATCCTCACTCTTCTTGTGTTAAGAATAGTAAACGACACCCTATTGACTGTCTGTATAATAAAGAAATAAAAAAAACAAGTACGAGTACAAATTTTCGAACGATCCGGTTGAAGTTGATTTCATATGATTTGGACTACCTTAAATCGCGACATATCAGTGCGTAACCTCGAAGCCGCAGTTCTGCTTTTCCTGATAGCTCAAGCCCAGTTCAAACCTTCGCCTCCTCCTTCTGCAACCTCGGGAACGGCCTCAAGAAATGACTCGGACACTCGTACCCAGCCGGGTTCTTATCGAGGTACGCCTGGTGATACTCCTCGGCTGTCCACCACTTGCCCGCGGGCGCAAGCTCCGTGACGATCTTTCCCTTCCACCAGTTCTCGTTTGCGAGGCGTGTGACCTCGCGGGCGACCTTCTCCTGCTCCTCGTCGTGGTAGTAGATGGCGGAGCGGTACTGGGGCCCAGTGTCGGGACCCTGGGCGTTGAGGGTCGTGGGGTCGTGGGTGCGGTAAAAGAACTCGAGGAGATCGAAGTAGGAGACTTTGGAGGGGTCGAAGATGATCTGAGCAGCTTCGGCGTCTTGAGAATGAAGTTAGTGGTTGCTTTTCATGACGGCGGCTCTCTTGGAGAGGCGAGCGACGCAAGCGGGTGAAAGTCACTTACGACCAGTCTTGCCGCCACAAACAGCGCGGTACGAAGGGTTGTCGAGATCTCCACCGATATACCCAACCTTCGCGTCGAGGAGACCCTTGCCGGCAAAGTGCTTGCGGTAGAGGTGCTCTGTGCCCCAGAAGCAGCCGGCGGCGACGGTGCAGCGCTGAGCGCCCTCGGGGATGGGACCTGGCGCTGAGGAGGCGTCGGAGGGGACGACGGAGAGACGGGAGGTGGATGTGAAGGGGCGCGCGAGGCGGCCGAGGAGCTGTGAGAAGGCCATGTTTGGGGTGACGGCGATGAAGATTGCGGTTGCGAGGAGGAGGATGGAGGGGAGCAGAAGTTGTGGTGGGGGTTTACGGATAATTGTAGCTGCTGGGTGCGATGAGGATGAAGCTAAGCTTTGTCGCTGGATTTTTGTTTTATCGAGGAAAAGATAAATAATGTGCGTGCTTCGTAAGAAAGAGGGATCAGTGCCAGCTATATAAAAGACAGGCACATAGTCTAGAGATCAGATACGTGAGGCAAAAGCGACGGGCGTATTGGAGAGGTGAGCTCTGTGGCTGTAGAAATCGTGGGATACGCCGGGCAAAGGTGGGTAGGTCCCTGTCGCCGCCGCGAAGGTCGTTGACGTGATGGACCCGCCCAGCGACGTTATGGCGGGCGACCCGATGCGGGTAGTCCACCAACGCTGGGGGCTGAGGCTTGGGGGGCTGAGCAGACCGACAGCCGAGGATTGACAAATCATTGTTACCAGCACTTCCTTCATACGGTTTGGAGTCGGTGATGGTGGTTTGTGTCCAAATGATAATGTGATCATGCATAGTTGGCTACGACCTTAGGATGTGCCTTATTCAGAGTCATGTTGGTAGGTGTCCGGGCCTCTGACTACCTACGTTCGCATCAATTCCCTGTTCAGGAACACTGGCACTAATCAGGGACGCCTCACAGGATGGATGCACTGTGTAAAGATCGAGACTCAACGTATAGCATGCCAGGATAACCCGATCCTGTATCTATAATCCAAATATGGTCAAACAGCCTTGCATCGCACCAATTCAGTTCAATAAGAATCCTTGTCTGAAGAATTCCAGTCGTCCATCCCTAAAATTGCAACCATAGGTGGTCCACCGGAAAAAGTCCCCTTCTGGCCTGTGATGCTGACACCACCTCAGCTTTCACCAGTCTATGGGCAACCACAGCTGTGGTATCGTGTCTCTGGGGGACTTTGCGTCTCACACTTGCTATTTCATAGGCTGTACTGTCAGCAGTATCATCCACTAGCCTGGCCATAGTGCAACCCGGACTCTCCCGGTCAGGTCATGGAGTGCCTCTTCAACCTCAATCCGCAGTACGGTCGATTCCGAAATAGGACAACAATCTTGACAACCGAATCGGCCTGACCACCCCTCTCTCGAGTATACAAGAGTCCAGCTACGGACACTCCATGTGTTGCCATTCGGTGTCCCTCATCACTGCGGTTTCTCATCGCCCAGGAAAAGTAATCGCCCAAAATAATGGCTGCCCAACTCCCAATCCCCGACTTCTTCAATCGCTTCGCAGCCGGCTATATCCGCCAGACTGGTCGAACTACACTCAACATCCTCACTGACATCCTCTCCGACACTGTTCAAAAGTCCCCAAACCCAATCACATCCGAGTCTGTCATTCATGACACCGCAGCAGGGCCAGGCATCGGCGCTGCAGCTATCGCAGCCAGTCTGCCCAAGGACCAGCTTCCCAAGCATGTCCTCGTCACGGACTCCACCCCGATGATGATCACGGCGGCCAAGGAGTCACTTGCTGCGTCGCCATTGCCCGATGTAGAGGCGAAGGAAATGGATTCCCAGGATCTCAAAGACATCCCGGATGCCCATTTCACCCACTCCATCAACAATTTCAGCATCTTTGCGTTCCCCCAGCCCGTTGCGGCTGTGCGAGAGACATACAGGACCCTTCGGCCAGGAGGTCTCGCCATCGTAACGTGCTGGAGCCGCTTCCCCCCGGTTTCCATCGTTCGCGCTGCCCAAGCCATGATCCGTCCTGATCTGCCTCAAATGCCGGCGCCAGGTCCTCAATTCCTCGAGGAAGGTGTGCTGGAGAAAGTTGTGGCGGAAGGCGGCTTCGATAAGGAGACGATGAACCTGACACGAAAGACCCTTATTGTCGAAGGAGGCGAGGACCTCGAAGGTCTGATGGCGTTGTTCAAGGGCCCGATGATGCAAAAAGCGAGAGAAGGCTACTCAGACGAGGAGGAGGGAAGATGGGCGGAATGCGTTGAGAAAGTCGTCCAGGATGAGATCAGTGAAAACGGCGGCATCAAGTTCGAGGCCTACGTCCTGCTGGCCGTCAAGTAGTTTCTGTCCTGGGCAGTGAATTGCATTACGCCTTGTGAGGCCGCACCGCTCACTTCCCCCGTCCTCCCAAAGGTGTTTTCCCTACGTTATTTGCCCATGATGATCGTGTTTTGAGGGCCAGCTTATCTTCATCCGTGCTGCTGGTCGACTCCTTGCGCTTCGAATTTCTTTGCAGCTCAAGTCGCTTCTGGGGCGTTTTGAAGAAGGAGTTCGAGTTGCTTTCCGCCCAGAGCCAAAATACCAGACAAAGGGCTAAAGTACCAACCAAGCTAGTGACTATGAACAATTGTCAGCATGGAACCTGACAGCAGTTCTCAGGCAGTATTATGGTGCTCGACAATCTGAGAACTTACAGGAAGACGCAAATGCCTGCCATCGCTCCCACCGCTCATCTTTGGGCGTCATATGGTTGATCTTGAGTGCCATCATGCTATTGATCCAAGACAAGGGTGCCTGGATTGCTGCGAATGAGCTTCAAACTAACCAGACGTGCGAAAGGGATGGACTTACAAATACAACAGTGGCTCCAGTGAAGATGAACAAAATCTTCGATTGTTGAAAGAGGATTTCCGATTGCTCTTTGAGACTGACGACGTTCTCCGTACTCGCTTGACGCTGGCGCAGCTCGAGCAGCGTCGTGACCTTTGCGCATGTTAGCCATAGCCGAGTACGTATGGCATGCCCGTCTCGTACACATACCGACTTCCGGACCCTTTTCGCATCTTCCTCCAGACGATCCAGATCATTGTACTGGTCTCGGTGAGGTGTCCTAAAACTGGACCAAGGACCATCCAGGGTCTCAGAGTCCTGTTTTTCCCTGCTCTGCTCAATCTGCGAGAAGACTTGCTCCTGACTTTGCCGGACCCTTTTGATCATCGATATTTCGTCCAGAATGTCATCGATCATCACGAGGTATGATGTCTCCTCCTGAACCGCCTGTGCAAAATCCCGCTCTACTTGTCCCAAGATGTCTTGGTATTGGCTGTAGCATCTTGTGACTTTGCTCGACTACAAGAACCTATTCAGTATACTTGATTGTGTCGATTGTGCAGCAAGCACTTACCACGTGGGCAATCTCACCCGCAAAAGCGTTATTGTACGTTCGCTCCATCGAGCAAATGGCGAACTTTGGCTCGAATTGCGAAGCAACCTCAACGATTTCTTCCATAATCCGTTGCGCGCGATCAAACTCGGTCTGCTCTTGCGAAATGACCAGGTGCGAGTTCATGACGTGGTTGCGGAGGATATCTGGAAGTTTGCGCTGGTTCCTCAAGGTCCACCGCTCGGGATAAGAAGTGACCACAATGTCTACGGCAATTAGCGACTCATTCACTGGGACCAAGATCCCGGGGACTTACTCTCAAACTTCCACATCCTCAACGGTTGTACTACAAGAACTTGCTGTCGGAGGTCCGGGATGTTGGTGGCATGTGCTGTAAGTGGTGCAGATGATTGGTAGTTCCGCGTCGAAGTGGCCGCAAGAGTATTTGCGTTCGGCGGTCCGACGTTGAAGTCAACCCGAGAAGCCATGGGACTTAGATAATATTGCATGTCTGCACCTTCTCCTTGATGCACACCGGATTTGAGCGATGATCCTTTGAGATGCTTGAGATAGGCGCGCGCAGCGTAGCGAGATACGACTTGATCACCATTGCGTCTATTCAGCTCCTCTTCCTCAAGATGTTCGTGAAATGACTCGTCCAGAGTCCTCCCATGATCGGCAATGGGGTAGACCTTTTTCAGCGTTCTCAACTTTGCCACGTGTGTGGTTTCCTGACTTGTTAGAGCAGTGCCCGCCCAGCATGTGAGCGCGCGAACGAGACAGGAATCCCAGGTCTCCGATTCTCGCACGTTATTGAGAGACTCATTGTCGTTATGCAGATGAGATCCTTGCGTTGGGACTTGCCCTGTCTCCAGCAGGTGTTTCTGGATCTGCAGCTCGACATTTTGTTCAACCACGCTCGGTTTGTAGATCTCGGGCTGTTGCATGTCAACGTCGATAAGTGGAAGCTGCCAAAAGTGTCAGCTATTACTTGACCCAGAGTAAGTTGGAACCCTCACAATCAGAGAAGTCATGCGTTGTTTTGCGCAATCCGGTTTTGTCTGGAGGGGCTCCGAGACCTTCATTTCATTAGTTCCTTCTGAACAGCAACTGATGCAGCTCACTCACGCTGAAATTTGAACGTTGGAAGCTTCGTTTGTCTCGACCGATCTCGCGAAAGCTTGATCTGATAAACTGAAGGATATGAGATAGAACTTTCTTGCCGTCCCCATCCGGACCAGGTGACTGGAGCAGTCTGCCGGAATCATAC
Organism: Sarocladiaceae sp. R1802; assembly: GCA_023628655.1. Taxonomy (NCBI): domain Eukaryota; kingdom Fungi; phylum Ascomycota; class Sordariomycetes; order Hypocreales; family Sarocladiaceae; species Sarocladiaceae sp. R1802. Next base: position 426,582 of record JAMAKF010000012.1, read on the forward strand.
AGGCGTTTGAAAACATCCTACACTCTTGTCAGCTTTTTGCAGATGAAGAGGAGGCCCAAAGTCTCGACTTACTTCAACCCAGATTCTCTAAAGCTCAGCCCTTTAGTGTATTGTTCGGCGATCAGGCAGGGATCTTCCAACGCTACTCACATTATTAGATGGGAGGTGAATCCAGATTGTCTGTTCATGTTCTGATTTAAGCTCAGGATTGGGGCGATAGAGCATTTCCCAGATGCTGAAGACGTCGTATTCGGGATCTTCATGCGGCTTGGTTGACGGCCAAATGAACGCAGTGAAGTCTTTGCAGATGCTTTCCTGATCTGGGCGAGGTTGAACAATCTCGTATCGAGTATCTAGTCGAGGCCTGCTATATAGGGGTTTATGCTTCTGACGCAAGACCTTGATGATCTCGTCACGGGCGATCGCAGGGGCCAGGGATTCTGCATTTGCCATTCCACTTGTGTACCCGGACGGATCTGCGCCGGCTGTCATGAGTATCCGGACAATTGCTACCCGTCCTGCGTCAACTGCCAAGTGCAGAGGGGTACAGTTGTCGAGCGTAGTGGCATTGATGTTGGCGCCGGCTTCGACGAGGAGGCGAGCCGCCTCAGTGTGTTTGTCGTCGTCTTGCTCGTCACAATCCACAACGCATCTTTGACACGCTTCGTGGAGAGGGGTCAGTCCCCGGCCATAGTCCTGCGGACTGACATTGATATGCCTAGCCTCGAGCAAAACTTTCATGATGTCTGCTTCGCCATGATAAGCTGCAATGTGCAGTGGTGTCTGGCCTTCTTTCACTGTTGCGGCATTGAGATTCGCGTCTCCTTTCACGAGGAGCTCAACCACTGACAGATGATGCTCTGACACAGCTAAATGCAGAGCTGTCGCCCCATTTTTGTCTCCAGCATCGATCCGTGCATGGTTCTCGATGAGTAAAGTGACAACATCTGAGAGGCCCTTTTGAGAAGCAATGTGCAATGCCGTGCGGCCAGTCTTATCCTTGGCGTCAATATCAAGACTTGTATCCTCCAGTGCCCTGGCAGCCCATTTCAGAGCATCAGAGCCCCGGTAATGGGTGACGACGAGAAGAAGTCCAGGAAGTCCACTAGTATACCGTGCCGTCCGCCGTGCTCCGCGTCGCGATATGAAAGAGTCGAATGCTTCATAATCATCGCCACTTACAACCTTTCGCAGCTCTTCCTCGCTGTTCTTTAGGTCGCCGTTCCATGTTTGGGTAAGATCTGGCGGATACCTTACATTCTTGCCCTTCCTCGGGATTAATACGGGGACATCGTCCTTCTTGGCTTGCGCAGAAGCAACCATCGGCTTGCTTTGGGACTCCGATTTCGAGTTTTCTGGGAAGCGGCGACCCTTTCTGCTGCGAGGAGACTTCTTGGCCGTATGCCGTCGATCATCGGTGCGTGGCTTCGTGACTGCAACTTCTTGTGTTGCGCGATTCGAGTGGGCTTCAGGCGCAGAGACAAGTTTTGAGGAGTCTTTCTCGGAAGTCTCTGGCACTTCACTGTCCTGGATACTTGGGCTAAGTCCACTGTCTCTTTCGGAGTTCACAGGAGTCGCTCGAGCGCGCTGGCCAGACCTCGCGACCCCCTGATGACCCTCGTTGTACGGCGCAATCACCATGAAACTCTCCATCGCATAAATTGACAAAAGAAGATTCCTTCTTCATGTACGAAGCAGAAATGCGTGAAGTGTAATTGATCGCCGGGCGGGGAGCCGTAGAAGGCTCCGAATATCAGGCTACGAAAGTCATTGGAGCCGCAGAGCATTGACTTCAGGCAATGCCGCCCCAGTGCGGATGGAGCATGGGTTGCAACCATGATGATGAGGCTGAAGCCCTCGCACTATTACCAATCACCTCCTCCGCTGGCTACATGTGTAGCAATCAGTGCCAGGGCATTTTGCGAGTCCCGCCAGTAGGTACCGTCCCAGCCGCATTTGCGCTATGGCGATAAGCAGGCTGACTTGGACGGTCCGCGACCCTTATGTACCAGTGGCGAGGGCTGGTGCCTATTCGATAATGATGCTGGGCGCCTACACCTTGCTCAGAATGCCTTGCATGTTTGCCTCTCATTTCTGTGTGGCTGCTTATGGTCGCGTACGAAGACTAGTTGCTTGCGACAGCACTGCGGTCTCTGTGACGATTGCCAACAACCCACATTACATCCGCAGCGTCGAGGCCCGCGACTGCTTTCGAAGGCGAAATGCCTGGCTTAAGGAATGCCTGGGCTCTTGATAGCAGCCCGCATCAATGTCTTTGGGCGATGTCGAAGATCATTCAATTTCATGGGTTGAGAGTGACAACTATGACTCGACTGCTATCCTCCTCGGTTTCTCATCGCGAAGGCTTTCTTCCCGCGTCATGGAATGAGTCGACGATGTCTCCGGCAAAGACGTCACTTTGGCCTTCCAGAGCATGTACCAGGGATGCTCAAATAGCTCGTGCATACGCTCCATGGGTATGCCTTTGGTCTCGGGGGCCATGAGACCGAGCAACACCATGCCAATAGCACAGATACAGGCCCAGAATACGTATGCCCCCCACACATCCAAACTCTCGAACATGTTCGGCGTAACGCGAACAACAGCGAATTGGAACAGCCAATGAAGGCACATTGACGTGGCGTAGCAGAACCCTCGAATGCGAGTGGGATAGATCTCGATGCCGTAGAGGTACTGGACCGTGCAAAGACCAATGGACCATCCGACAGCGTAGACAAAGACAGAGGCAATCGCAGCGTCCGACGCTGATTTGTTTTCGGAATCGACCCATATCCCGAAGTAGATCGCCATGTAAACATGGGTGATGCACTGTAGGAATAGCCCGGTCATGAAACAGACGCGGCGGCCAAACACGTCGACCAGACCCCACGTGAAGACCATTGTAAAGACCAGTTTCACAGCTCCATAAGCACCGGAGGTGATCAATGACTGATTTGAGCTCTCCACGCCTGCAAGCTCAAAGATTGTTGGCACCCAGTACGTGATGCCATTGCCACCGGTCCACTGCGCAATCGTCTGCATTGCGACTCCCAATAGAAAACGTACTCTGTACGATCGTATCGTGGCTACTTCTCTGATGATTGTCAATATGGATGTACCCGCCAATGTCTGCTCGGTTGCGTGAATCTGCTCGTGAATTTCTGTAAACTCAGCCTGAACCTCAGGACTCGACTGTGGCATGTTTCGTAATTTTGATAAAGCTTCGAGGGCATCGTCGGTCCGACCTTTAGAGACCAGCCAGCGAGGGGTGTCCTTGAGAAAAAATGATACAAGAACTGCAAGCCCGACTGGAATTAGAGGCACGGCGGTGACCACTTGGTACTGCGAGCGGGTTGGAGGCATGGTTTTGCCTGCTGCGTAGCTAATGAAGAATCCTTCTTTTGTGAGCTTTTTTTCGTTACGTGATGGGAAACGGGTGACGTCGTACCAAGCATAAGAAATGTGAGCAGAACCACCATGTATATCGAGACCACCATGCCTCGGATCCGCGTTGGCGCAATCTCTGAGAGATAAATTGGAGTGCAGACGGTAAGACCTCCAGCACCTAACCCACCCCATAAGCGAGCGAAGTACATGAGACCAGTGATCCCGGACGAGAATGTGACCATGAAGAAACCGGACATCCATAGCAAGCTGAGCGCCTGCCACGTCCGGAGTCTGCCGAACTTGTCCGTGATGCAGAGGGCGAGAACAGCACCAAATGCGGCGCCGAGGACTCCAAAAGATGATATGTTCGCCTTACGTGAGGCCAGGGCAGCTGCACTGCCAGTCCATTGGTCTTCCGTAAGGCCGAAATCGAGTTGAAAAGATGGAAGACCAGTAGCACCAGCAAAGCCGCCTTCGTCATAACCTATGGTGTGTTCATCAGCCTCTTCATCCAGATCTGGACCTGATTAGGAAATTCTCAACAAACCTTTTGGGATCGAACCGCATGCGATGATCACGACAGTCAGGGTAAAGTATGGATTGATCCTGGGTTTCCACATGGTGTATTGTGTGGACGGTGCTGAGAAAGCCTGCAGGAAGATGTTTCCTATGTTTCTCGTGAAGGGATGGCAACAGCTTGATTACAGTATCTGGGGCGAAAAACGCCAGATGCGCTTGATAGAAGGTGTCGAAGAAGGACGACCGCCGTACGTATCGAATCGGCAGGAAGTCTAGGAATATGTAATATATCTCAGAAGCATGTCAGGTGCAATGAGCCGACTGATGGTTAGGCATCCAGCAGTCTCCTCAAACGGAAACGTGGAGTAACCTGGGGTTAGGAGACCGCTCAGGTCATAGTGACCGCTGGGGAGGTGGAGCTATACAAGATGATCCAATGATCTCGATGATTTCGGTGGTCGTCTTCTGTGTAATTGATGGAATCGAAGACAAGGGGGGTTGAAGCCATGACTCGAACTTCGCTCCTTAGCAAGGTTAGCTAGGTTCGCAAAGTCAGGTGACCTTCCTCGACCGTCAAATTGTACGTTTTCGCAACGGCAGGCACGTTGTTGTGGAGCACTCCTTCCCGCCCGCGCCAAGTCGCCAGCCGAAGGCGGGAGTTCGCCGAGCCACACTCCACATAACAGCGCGGTAGTTGCTGCCGAAGTTCATTTTCTCTGGATGCAGGCATTCCCAATTCATCAATTTCTCCTCTTTCCCTCCACATGCTCGGCCTTCTTGAGTGTCTTGCCATGCATATCATACAACTCTCGACACTTATCGCCCCTCACCTCGGCACCACCGAGCTATCGAGGTGAACTTGTGCGAGATGAGCCCGATGTCTACTCCTTGCCACTGGCTGTGCCCTTCTGGTTCGGCACCAGCGTTCTACAGCCGCGTCACTGAGTCCTAGCTGCCGAGTCTCTGTCCAATGAAGTCGAAAATACGATCGACAGCAGAGCCGGATTGCTTCACGAGGCTCCTATGCGAGAGTGTTCGCAGGGTCCACTCGACCACTTACGTACTCTTGTTCCAAGATTTCCAAGTCACCTGCAGGCCTCTTTCTCCATGACTCGGTCTCGGCGCTTCTCCGCAGTATCATGGCCGCGGGAAGCTATCGTGAGGTGGGCACATGGAGGCAATAGGCTGAAGTCAGGTCTTCATCATCCTTGGGTCTCGATCTCTCGATGCTCAGGGCACCCCTTCCTTTATCGCACAACGACCTCACATTCTCCGGCTGGAAGATATTTTCCCAAGCTTAAGAGTCTCCCTGTTAATCCTGTCTATTTAAGCACGCCTCTTTCGACGTCGACTATGACAGCTGCTGTCGGCAGGCTTCCTGGGCTGGGGCCTAACTTCGGTACGACATCTCGGGCTTTAGGCACTGTCCAACGCAGTGCGGCGACGGACACTATTGCTCAACGACTCCCACAAGGGACCTGGGACTCACATATGCATGTGGTTGATCCTGATCGATTTCTGCCATTGTCCGAAGCGGCCTATTTGCCATCAAGATATACCCTCAAGGATGCGATCAACTTCGAAGACTCGGTTGGGATACCGAACGTGGTGCTAGTACAGCCCTCCATATACGGGACCGACAATTCATGCCTTCTCGAGGCTTTGGCTGCCCTTGGTCCGGAAAGAGCAAGAGGCGTTGTTGTCTGTGACCCGAAAAACACGACTAGACAACAACTGAGCGAGTGGCATGCTATAGGCGTACGCGGCATTCGTGTCAATTATGTCTCCGACGGGCCAGTTCCCGCTGCAGACGAGATACAAGGGACTCTGCAACTCTATGCAGACATTATCAGGCCTTTGAACTGGGTCCTACAGATTTATCTGCCGATGGCTCTGATAGAGGTTTTGGAGGGGATCTTGCCGCGCTTGGGAGTAACGGTTTGCATCGATCACATGGGTTGCCCTTCCCTGATTGACCATCCAACGGATGACCCGTACCAAATCCCCGGCTTTTCTTCTCTTATCAGCCTTCTACGGCAGGAGAACATATATGTTAAGCTTTCAGCGCCATACCGCCTAAGCAAACTTCCATCACAGATCGATTTAGAACCCGTTGCAAAGGAACTCATACGAACACACGGTATGAACCGGGTTGTCTTTGCCACAGATTGGCCACATACTCGTTTTGAAGGTTTGGACATCAGACCATGGATGGAAAAGGTTTTGGATTGGTGCGGAACAGATTCCCAGTTACGAGAACGACTCTTCGCCAAGAATGCCGAAGATCTTTGGGACGCTCAGCGATGATCTCGCTGTTAACCACTGAGCGTTGACACACACTTCACGCTCGTCAATCATATTCATTTTGAGTCACTTCCTACGATATCAATGGCCATGAGACTGTATTTCTATACCTTTTCCAGATGGAACATGGTGCATCAGCATCGCGTTCCACTGACACGAGGCTTCCCCGCAGTCACTGTACCGCGTGTTCCCGATGAAGTCGGACGAAGTCCGATCTACAATTGGAGCTTCTCACAATGTCTCCCGATCCGAAAGTCGAACAACTTGTGGTACGCCAGTATTATGCCAGGAGGCGGGGCGGATCTTCAATAGCCGATCATCTGGGGTCGTGCCCAATACCCGCTATGCCGTTCGGTCAAATACCGAGCCAGCTCAGTTGCCATCACCACACATAAGACCCTCAGCCCCGCGAAATTTCCTGGCTCTTGGGACTGTGGTCGCCTCGTAGCTCCTTCTTTCTCGGTTCAGGCTTTTGATCGGATGGTATGAGCGTTGGGTGTCATAAGCGCACAAACGCGGCTTTCTGGCCGACATCGTGTCACACAAGACATTTTGTCTCGCATGCCCCGTGCGCATGCTCTGAAAGATTTTGATGGAAAGCAGCGCCAGCAATTCAGCCCGGGTGCCGCGCAGGCTCAAAGCCGCTGATATGGGGGATGGTGCCGAGGCGGGCACTGATGGGTGATAGGCTTGACATGTTGTCAAAGAAGACAGGGTCCATGGCAGCCGGGTCCGCACCAAAGCTATCCGTCCATGGGGACTGAAACATGGGGTCCGATGCATAGGGTCCTGTCGGTTGTGAGGGAGAGACCGGTAGCGGTGAATGACTGTCTGCAGAAAGTTGATAAGGCATAAGGTTCCCTGACTCCCCTCCTGCGGCCCCCTGTGGCTCTGGCTGCCCTAGCCGAAGAGCTGCCAACTCCTTGTTGAGTTGGGCCAGACCGCTACTGATGACTTGGACGATTTAGCACAAACACATACGTTGCCGATTCATGGTAAACTCACTGGGGCTCAATGCTTCAACCTGATTCAAGGCCTGGATGCTGAACTCAAGACGCCGCAGCGCTGACTGATCTTCTGGCGCCGCTTGAACCTGAATGAGAAAGATGGAAGCAGAGATATAGACGCTATACACGATAGGCAAAACGCAGTGGTCGAAGCCGAAAGTACGACAAAACAGATCGAACATCGCGATAATCGCGGTAGCCGAGGTGACGCACTCGACGAGATACGCATGCCTCGAGTGCTGATCCTGGTTGTTCACCCCAATGTTCTTTGTGAGCATGGGTCGGTAAAGCAGGATCTTGAACGTATGGAACAGACAACTACCAGAATTGTCAGCATTGACTTATGTCGCAGCAGGAGGTGGGAAGAACTGACTTTGTGGTCACGATATGCGCAGGGGGTGCGAGATGCGGAAGCGCCAATGGATCTATCCTCAAGAAATGGGGCAGCTGATCCCACCACTGCTGCAATGCGGCCTCTTGTGTATGGAGGCATTCTTGCATCTCATCATGTGTGTTCTCCATCAAAGGGTCATACATGTGGACGAGTATGTCGTTGAAGATCAGCGAAAGCTGGCACATACTTGTGAAACATGACGCAGAGTGCGATGTCGTTGGGGGATACTTCCAGTCTTCAGATTGCGCCGCCCCGAACGGTGTCCACAATTCGTTCTCCGCCGAGTCATCGACTGATGATATGTCAACACGATATCGACCTTGAGATCAGAATACTAACTTACGCATGACTGGGGGAGGGGAAGCGCTCGTATGTTGCATGGATGGAGACCGTCCAAGGTATAGACTGATCATCTTGTCCCAGATGTAGCAGCTCCAATACAGGCGATGCCGAATCTCGACATCTTCGTCACTCAAACGTACGGATCCAGGGTATCGATGACCATCGACAAGTATACCCATGTGATCCATCAGGCGCAGGGCGAGGCCGCTGTAGGACCAGGCCTGAGTGCTGTTTCCGAACCCACACTCCTGTGCGCTAAGGAGTAATAGGGACTGAATCGTTGGTATTGACGAGACTCCGCGGTTGATCTCCTCGAAGACAAGATCCCGGGCCAACTTCCCGAACATGTGACCCCCGCCATAATATTGGTCAAGAACTCGTCGCATGGCTGGATCACTCTGGCCCCATCTCAAGGAGTGCGACAGGACGGTGTTAAGAAGAGCGTAGGAATAGTATGGTCCCGAAGCGTTCATATCCCCTGACTATGTGAGTCTGTGTTCACAAATCAAGGTTTTCAACCAGTGAGACTTACTGGTGAAAGCGGGTCGGTATATGAAATGAAACAGAGGATGCGTCCAGTACCAATGGACATTGAGAAGATACTGATATGGCTCCTACAACCAGTGTGAGACGTCGTCTTATTCATCTCGCCTTGTTGGAAGCATTTGATCCTCACCGGAATATCAGACAAGTTCTCCAGAGCTCGCTGCTCCCATGCATTTGACACCAAACGCTCGCGGCGCTGACAGTCCGAGTTGATTGGTGTCACTACATCTTCGACGGCGAAGTCGTCGTGCTCACTCGGCAGATGGAAGAAACTGGTGGCGCCATGATATGTGATGGCACCCTTATGATCAAGCTTCAGCCCCTTGAAGCTCCGGGCCGTCGATGGTTCATCCTTCCGACTGCTCGTTTGCGAATCATGGCCATTCGTAACAGAAGGGCTTGAGTGTGAAGAGGCAGTACCAGATGCCGATGATGTGAGAAGAACCGTGACTTGGTCCTCCAGCTCTTTGATGCGTTCTTCAAGCCGTTGAGTGTAGGAGAGCGTGGGATTACTAGCATATGGTCAGCGTGACACCCCCACGAAGGGGTTGATAGGTGTGGTCCAAGCCTGGAGTATGGGGGTCTCTCGGCTTGGTCTGGGCGGGGCCGACTTACAGTTTGTATATGCATGCATCGTTGCGCGAGGCGCAGCGCTTGCATACTGGCTGCTCACCTCCACATTTCACCTACGTACGTTGTCAGCAAACAGGCGGAGGTAGGCGGTATGTGGAAGCCAGTCGTGAGGGGGCTTCTTTGAGATTGACTGACCTTGCGTTTGCGACACGGTTCACAAGAAAAGGCACTCTTCTTGGTGGCTTTGACGGTCGCCGCCGGTAGTGGTGTCATTGCTTGACTGTTCGTCGCTCGGATCTCGGGCCGGGTTGCACCACGGTCCGACTTATGCGGTTGGCTGTCTTGCGCGCCGACAAGAACTGGGGCCGACAAAAACGTGGGATGGCTGAGCAGCCGAGACTGCGACGGATGAGCAAAACAGTGGGATCAAATGGGGGGAGGAAAGGAGAAGAAAAGAGAAAATCCGAGAGTCCTTCACAGGACATATCCAACAAGATTCGAGGGAATGGATCCCGGACCGGACGAACGACCTTCTCCCTCTTTGCCCCTTGTCCCGGACGTCCACCCTGATACGACGGCGAATGTCATGAGAGCATATCGAGACACCAGAACGACAAGGTCCCCGCCGATGACCGGATGTTTGGTTCACCCTGGTCCATGCGGGGAGCAAACCACCGGAGGGGCGCCATGATAGTGGTTTGAGCATGGTGGCAGATAACTAAACCCAGCATGGACATGGCGTGGGCAGAGCACTGAGCGGTAGAAGATGAGCTTATTTCGTTACAGGGAGGGTTCTTTTGACAGGCCAAGTCTACGGAGGAATTCCTCTAAGGCCTGTTCTAGTGCTTCAGTTGCCGTCCAGAAGCGAGATGATGGACGTGGCGTACCGGGGCAATGACGGGCGTGGCAGGCCCGAGCGCCTCTCACATTGCCGATGCAGAGTGACACACTGCCATTCGGATCGGGAAATGTACCGATGCGTGGTGTATGATCCCGTGACATGACAGTGTGAAGGGGGGGGGCGAAAACACCCAAAGCTTTGAGCCCGTGATGCATTGATCTCTGGTCTATCTGCGTCCGCTATCACCGCTATCAGGACTCAGCTATACAGCGATTGCATGAGAGCCACTCTGCGCGATAGCAACGTCCAAGGGTGGTGATAGCCATTGTTGCGGTACAATTGCGACGGCCGCGCCGCCACTGGCAAAGCGTCACGCAAGCAGGGCGAGAGAGTTGGAAACACTCGACCGGCGTCATCGGCTTTGATGCATCCGGATTCGCTATCGTCGGCCATTCGGGGACCCAAGCAGCTTGTCGACAATTATTCCACGGGCATGTAACGTTGCAACTGCACGCCAATAAGAAGCAGGGAAGAAATAGCGGTCGCTGGGTATTGGCGAAAGAGCGACTGCAGCCAGCCAGGCAAGGACGATCTTTTGGGGGAGAGACTATCGAAAAGACAGGTGACTGCTTCACTGCAAGAGGCCTACTGGGGCCTGCGATTTGTGTTGGTGTGTCTGTGTGTCTGTGTGTGTGGAAGCGTGTCTGGGAGGGGACCCTAGGCAAGAAGATGCTTAGACGGTCGGCGGGAGTCTGCGAAAGACTGGGGGAACTGCACTAAGAGTGGATGTTGAAGGGACCGGGGGGGCCACTTGGGCAGCCTTGAATTTGGTCTGATGCGCAAACCAGGGCTAAGAGAGGAGCGGCGGCGAAGACGGTGGGAAACGTTGTTCTTCGTAAGTTCCTCTTCCGGCTGGTTCACCCGAACGGCGCTTGGGACTTATCTGGCGGTGTTTTATGTTGCCGACTGGAGGTCCTAGAACTGAGCAGTGATCATTTAGGCAGTTGACAAGTTTTCGCAGGGAAGGTAGAGAACCGGAATGCTGTGGCATCGCGGCAAGACATGACATGCCAATGACAAGAAACGGCGCGACTCGGACGAGTCCTGAGCGAGACGGTCATACCTGCTTGACCGAGAGGGTGCGATACGGTACAGTAGTTGTACGTACTAGCTGGGGTGGCACGAGGTTGGGAAAGGGGGTGCAAGAGCATGATTATCTTTGCGGGGAAGAGACTGGCTGGACTGATGATCTCTGGACCCTTGTCCTCGAAGGGAGGAGGGTATTTGGGGGTTAGAGCACACACACGCGCGTATTCCCCTCGTGCCGTGGTCCTGGGACGAGCTCCAATTTGAGGGCGTGCGTGGGGAACCAGCTTACCTTTACAGGGTGAGAAAGCGAGAAGACATGACATGCCTCGTCGCTTGTCAAGAGTGGCAGGGGGTTTGTGGCGTCAGCGACAGAGGCGCAAGAGCAAGCTCTATCGTGACAGCTGCAGCAGATCTCAGATTGAACCACGCTGATTGGAGACTAGAGCAGAAAGAAAGGGCATGTAGCATCAGAAGAGGGACGATCTCGTCTTGTCCTTGTATCTCGGAGAGCCGCACAGGACGTTTATCTACGGAGCCCCAACGAGGCCGGACAAGAAGATTCGCGCTTGGAGACTCGATTCATCTTACAGGGAGGGGGTCAGATGGGGGGCGTGCGATGTTGACTTGAAAAAGCCAACGTGGGGCGGTTAAAAGGCAAATGGGCAAAGGATCGACGACCGGGGGGGGTGGCGCAGGCAGAATGGGAAGTGACAGGAGGCGAGGAGGAGGACGATGGAGAGAGGGTTCACGATGGAGACGCAGACGGGGAAGCGAGGGGAGGAGAAGAAGACTTGGAGCGAAGGAATGGGTTAGAGGGGGCCGCTTGTCGTGGATGTGGGAAAGACTAGGATTTGGAGTCTGGGGTCAACATGTGGTTTCAGCGGAATAGGCCAGAAACAAGGTTTTTGATTTACAGGTGGTGCGTTGCGTAAGGCAAGGTAGCTTTTCGGCGCTTTGTCTCTAGTTGTGATGATCTGTGATCCTGCTTGGATGGCGACAAATTCTATTGTTCGGTAAACTGTCTCTGGGATCATGTACAACTACAACTGACGTGCTCTGTCTGAAAGGGGAATTCCACACAGGGTAATTGTTGGTAACTTGTTGGCGGAGACTCCGCCCTTGGTTCCTTCGGGTATTCAGTTGCTGACCAGACGAGAGTCACTTTGTGCTCGACTGCCACCTTACTCGTTCGCCTCAAGGACAAAGTAACAGTGTCTCTTCTGCGAAGACTTGTATCTCCCAGAAGGTGAAGTTGTCCCCTGCCTTTCCTCGGTGAGAATGTGCGACATAACACCAGGATTAGGAGACACCATATGCTCCTGCCAAGGCAAAGACAAGAGCTGAGGATCCTGTCAGTTGGCACCTCGAGAGCAGGGATCGTCCGTCGGTTCGGGTACAAAACACACAGAAAGGCCCCGATGTCGGGTGCCAGTTCCCGATTCCTTCGTCGTCATCGCATGTCAGTGCAGTGCCCATGCAAGTATTCAGGTTTCCCCGCGGTAATGTTAGTCGACCGCAGACCACTCTCTCTCTGAGACCCCCCTAGGCTATTGGACGATTACATGCATTAACGAAAGGGTAAATTGGCCATGGAGTGTGTGACAGCCCTCGGGGTAAGCTCATCCTTTGGTCTCGGCTAGTGGGAATGCCGTAGACGGCTTCTTCTTATTTTCCCCAAAAAGTCCTGCAAAAACTTGTCTAGTCGAATGGGAGACTTGCTGTAGTCGAAACTTACACTTCGCCTCGCTGGTGATTGGTCGTCCTCGAGGCATCTTATGCAGAGAGCTGAGTCGCAGCTGTCACGATTCGCTCAACTCCAATTCGCAAGTGTATAGGTAGGGTACCCTGCAGTTGGTCACGACGAGGAATGCGAATGCACTTCTTCTATGAGATTCCGTGTCTATTTCCAGTGGGATACAACGCCACGACATTATCGGAAGCAGTCCACGGGCCGATACCAACTGTCTTTTGGAGTTTCAATAGGTTCAAGAACATGTCGTCAAAGAGAAGGAGGATTAGCTCGTTACGGGTAACAATATGTTAGAAGCACAGCGATCAGTCCACTTACGGAGGAACAGTCCTCAACGATGTTGAAATCTGGTTCCTCACATTGTAGACGTGCTAGTCATGATAACATAAAGCATTCAGAAATGCGACGTTGGAGTTTTGAGGGTGAGTTCAGCCCGTTGTCCTACAAACCCCCCTCTACCTGGGCTATAGTATACAGACTGTTGACGATCTTGGAGATCTCTTCCGCTTGCTTCCTCAACTTGTCCGTACCACTGACAAACCGATCCGGATGCCACAGTCGTGCCAGCTTACCAAGAGTGGCTTGATGGACCTTTCCTTGCTCCCTGGTTTCAGAGCCAAACTTGACCAAAGCATACGCTTTAACGAGAGACGTCAAGGTGTGTTTGCAAAAGTCGACGCACAGTTCTCTCCTGATGGCCTGGCAGCTTGGTCCGCAGTCTTTGGAGATACCACTCTTGATAGGAAGGCTCGGGAGTTTCCCCATATGAGGCTGGCCAGACCGGATCTGTTGTGATAGCTCGGCAGCCCTCTTACACCAATTGTCGAAAGCGAGTACTAACTCTTCCGAATGCTCCTGTGAATGACGAGCAAGATCCTCAGCTCTTCTCCGAGCTGCACGCGCTTTTTCCTCCGCTGCGTTTTTTCGACTTGCGGCCTCAGCTCTTCGCCGCCTCTCCTCTTCGCGTCTTCGCGCCTCCATTTCCCTTTCTTGTGCCTGGCGAGCCAGATGCTCAGTATTCTTCCGATGAGCCCCGGGGGTTTCCTCAGCTTGTCTCCTTCGGTTTTCCTCACTCAGTCTCCTCTGCCTCTCGTATTCGCGTATGCATGCCCATATTTCACTCCGCCGTCTCACTTGTTCGGCTCTTAGAAGAGCCTGTCGCCGCTCATTTTCGCGTCGTTGTTGCTCTCGATATCGCGTTTCGGCACGGCGGCTGAAGGGGAAAGTGGCGATCGACAAGACACGACTCAGAAGACGCGAGGAGCGCTGCGTTTCAGGTTGTGGTTGATAGAAGGTGCCATACGTCGAGGAGACTGTTAGAGGACGTTGCGAAGGCCCTCGAAGTCTAGCCGCGATAGAATAGATAATTGCAATGGTGTAAATGCCGACAGTGACGATAAGAAACCATTTCGCCACCAGGAGTATCTTGTGGAACAGTACTGGTGCTCCCGAAGCAACCCAGCCGTCGTGAATCAGCTTTGCAGCAGCTCTGCCCAACTCTTTGATGCCGCGAAGGAGCCAGCGCCAGATGATTCTCGCATTCGAGCGAATCAAGGAGCTGAGCTTCTTCCAAAATTCTGATAGAACACTCTCAAGGGTGTTTCGGGCTGTGGGCGCCATGGCCGACGAGGATCGATGAAGGTACATCGTGCTGACGAACGGCGGAACTCAGCGCGCGTTATAGTGAATAATGCAATAACTCATGAAGTGATGATGGTTTCTCTGAATCAAAAGGCCAAGTTTTCAGCGTCTTGTGGACTCTCAAAGAGGTGTGGAAAGTCAGTTCCGAGGTGCGATTGGTCATGCCTTGTTCTTCGTGAGGCTCGCCTGCAAACATAAGTGAGGCGAAATGCCACAATCCGACCTGGGATCCAAGCCATACCAAACGGTGCTTCCAGTCATTGAATCTGCCTGACGAGCCTCAAAACTGGCCTATGAGCTGTCGCGGAATAGTTTGTGTGCCTGGCCGTGATGAGTGGCCAACAGCAAATCCACGGGCGCTTACAGATCCAGGCTGAGGACTTGTATGCGAGGGCTTCGCGGCAGTCACAAGTGTAGAAAGTTGCGTTCGAGCTTTTCGATCACCTTGGAATACTAGTTTCTGAAGGGAACAAGCTTGCTGTAACTTAGGTTGCTCATTGTCAAGGAGCAAGAACCGCCAGCCAAGTGAACCAGGATCCCACTGTTGCATACGGAGTCCGTGAAGGCTGTCATGGGGTTCCATTATCTCATGTAGTGGTTTTATGTGTGATCCAGCAAGATGTACAATAGAACACGGTGATTCGTTCCCTCAATCTCAGTGAGCATCATGCCGGCAATTCTACCGGAGCAGCGACTGCCATTTTGGACCTGGGCGTCTCAGGAGACACCGTCGCGGGCGAACTCAACTCCGTCACCGTCCGCGGTGACTCCATCTCGGCCACCGTCGTCGATCCTGGCAATTCCTTCTTCGTCTCTGGCGAGTCCAACTCTGCCATCTCGCGATCGCCGGCCAACTCCGCCCGTGCTGTGTCTGTGTCGAGTTCCGCTTTCGGTTCCACGAAGCCACCGGCGCCTTTGCTGGAGTCATCATCGTCGCCTTTCGTGATTGCTGTCTCGTCGTTCTCGGTCCTGCCTCGTCGACGTCGTAGCAGCCAGAAGGCTACGCCGGCAGCCATGAGACCTAGCCCGCCTACGGTGACACCGACGCCGATGCCGATCTGCGCATCTTGAGAGAGGCTTCCGTCGTCTGGAGTGTCGTCTTCCTCGGTTGTCTGCTCAGCAGCGACGGTTGCCGTAGTTGTTGCCGGGATGGTTGTCTCAGTCGAGGATGCAGGCTCGGTGGAGGTTGGCTCGAGTGTCGTCTCTCCTCTAGTCTTTTCGCCTTTGGGGATCATCCAGACGCCGAATGGAAGACTGGCAAAAGAGTCGCCTTTCTGGTATTTTTGTTTGATGTCGCGGCGCATGTCGAGCCAACATTCGGTATCCTCCTGCGTCAGGGTCTCGTTCATCTCGAAGAGGAAATTGTTCTCTCTCGGTGGCACGATGTCGATGAAGATATCATCGATTCTGTATCCGGCTGTCTCGACAAGACCTTTTAGCATATCCTTGTTCCCCCCAGAGATAATCATGTTGATCGAGGGACTCACCTTTGGCATCGGGGTCGACTGAGCTGCACACCATGTACAGCGCCGGCTCGGTATAGTTGCATCCATAAGTAACGTTGATGGTGTCTCCTCGCCAGAATTGCAGTCCTTCTTCGTCCGGATAATAGAACTCTCCCCAACCACCATCGTATCGTTGTGCACTTGCACCCAACGCAAGGGCCGAAACTGCTAGGACAGTTCGCATGTTTGTGAGATTCACGCGGCAGGGAGTGCAGTTGTTAGAAATAGGAGGACAAGAGGAAGATTCGGTCAGGACGACTGGGCGAACAGACAACGGCTGCCAGGTTGATGGATGGGCTGTGTGGGTTATTGACTGGTTGCTGACTGTGACGTGCCGACTACTGTGCCACAGAACAGACCAATTGGCGAGCTGGAAACGCGAGTTATGGAGGTTGTCAAGTTCAAATTGTGCCTGTCAAGATGCGTATTTTTAACCTTAAAGGGAAAGGAGGCACGATGACACAGAACACAGAACATAGAACATAGAGCATAGAACTGGGGGAGGGGACCCTCAAGGCACAGGTGAGGGTCAGCCCCAAAATTGCAGTGCCCGAAATGAACCAATTGCTCAAGGATTCAAAGAGTGACGCTACGTGTTTTGAAGGAGTTATACGAGAAACGCGAGGATACTACAGTATATGCAAAGAGTTGACGCGATGGAGCTGGACGCTTCTGGTAGTGCCACTTTTTCTATTTTGGAACATGGCGATCAACACAGCTCAACAGCCTTGTCGATCTTACTGCTCAAGTGGATGGATGACATGGAGTGAGAGCGTTGTGTGTCCCAGAAGGAAAAGAACTTGACTCGGTATTTGGCGGCTTTAACTTAGCAGTAGTAGTTGTTGTAATTACTATTAAGGTCCTGGGAGGGACAGTGATCCAGAGTCGTCATATTTGCTAAGCGCACAGGGACCACGGCGCCGCATTCCTCGTATTCTGATCAGAACGTCCAGACCCAACTCTTTGAAGGTCGCCAATCTAGTTGTACATGACAATTCTCCCATGCATAGTGATAACGGTTATATCCTCTATCTGACCCAACTTCATTGTCGATCACTCGAGATGCAACCCTCCTCGCTGGTTATCGCACGCTCTTCTTGACTTCGTCTTGCCCTGCAGCGTGGGACTAATCCTCCAGCAGGGTGCAAGTGGAGCGCTGAGGCTGAGCCGCGCCTTGCAACAATTTGAATGCACTAATCACTGGTAGAAGTAGGACTAATCTTAGCAACGACCCCTGAAACCTGAAGTTACGGGAGACAATCGCTCCTGATGATACAAACCCCCATTCTACAGCTCAGCTCTGTCCTTACAAAGATCTCGAAAGCGTGTCCATCGTCTCTTCCTCGTCATTGACATAATCTCAGCATCTCCAAGAGCCTCGAGAGCTTCGGCAGTCCTCCTTCACCCAGCCGTCATGGCAAAGTTCAACATCTGGGTCGCGTTGCCCGCCTACGCGTCCCTCTCATTCATCAGCCTCTACCTTTTGAGCGTCACCGACGCTTTCCGCAACCCTTCCGTCGGGGGCGTCATCGCGGTCATCTTTTCCGTCCCGCTGGCCATGTCCTTCTCTGCCCTCCTCGCCCTCGATGCCCTGCAGGCTTACGAGTCCCCATGGGAGCCTGCGCATGTCTGGTACAGCTTCCTGCACGAGACGGCGCACGGCGCTCTCCTCCTCTTCATCGCCGGCTTTCTCTGGTTCTGGGTTCTCGCATCTGTGACAGTGTCTTTCATCTTGGCAGTCTTTGGTATGGGCGGCAACTATACTTCGTTCTTGAACTTGATCGCGTACATACCGCTGATAGGATGGATTATCGCGATGCTCTTGCACGTCTCCAATGCGATCCTCCTGCTTGGACTCTTCGCCTACTTGATCTACACGGGATTTGCAGCGCTGAAGCGGCTGATCACGGCGAGGAGGACTGGTTTCGTTGAGAACGGAGTTCCAATTCAGTCGTCGCGCTCAGCAGACGAAGACCTTGAAGCAGACTTTGGAGGCTGGCAAAGCAATCGAGGTTGAAAGAGACTATCTTCCTATTTCTTTTCTTCTTGTATACGTCCTACGAAATGAATCCCCACAGTTGTATCGGGAATCTACACCAGGCGATCACAGGCAGCCACCGACTCTTCGGCCATTCGATGCATACAAACATCGAAGCGGAAGTCATGTGGTGTTCAGGTTGTGCTAGACTGCATCTCCAGAACGGATCGCAGGACATGGCTCTTGGACCGCGAGACCAGACGCAACAGGGGCTGGAGGTGACATGCGCTGTCCCTCCATAACACTGTCGTTCCTCTCCACACCCTCCGACTTCCTCGGAGGGAATTGACCATTCGCATCCTTCAGGTTACCATCAAAGAAGTGGCCGCTCTTGGGGGAGTTGAACGTCGCCTTGTTGGCTCGCTCGATATCATCAGCATCCTGTCCTGGGTTCGCCGTCCAGTACTCGAGCCACTTGAACAAGCTGTAGACACCAAAGGACAGCAGAGATCCCATGAAGGGGCCTAGCCAGTAGATCCAGTGGTACCCGACGAACCCGGAGATGACAGCCGGTCCAAAGGAGCGAGCAGGGTTGATCGATGTACCGGTGTAGTTTGTGCCGCACATGTGTGCCATGAAGACGGAGATGCCGATGCCGATGGGGGCGAGGAAGGTCGCGCGGTGCTTCTCGACAGCGAGGAAGTAGACTGTCAGGACGAGCTGGGCGGTCAGGAACATCTCGAGAAACAGGCCACGGACGATGCTGACATCGCTGGCGAGAGCGTTGCGAACGAGAAGAGGACCGGGAAGGAGTCCATGAGTGACGGCAGCAGCGGCAATGCCGGCAACGAGCTGTGTTGGAACGATCATCAAGGCACGGGCGGGCTTGACGGCGCCGACGAGGAGGAGGCCGAGGGTGACCTGTTCGTCTGTGTCAGCATTCACGTCTCTGGCACCTCGGATGAAGCGAAATCAGGATATATGACTTACAGCCGGATTGAACATGCCACCGGTCACGCGGTAGAAGATCCAGACATTCACAGCCAGCGCACATCCGAAACAAGCCGAGATGTACATGAGGCTGAAGGAGATCAGAGGCCGATCCGGGAAGCCGGGATCATTGGTGTTGATGGCCGTCTGGGCACCGATGAAGGACAAGAGAAGGAACATGAAGGTACCGCAGAACTCGCCGAGGATGACGGTGAGGGCGTTGCGGATGGTGTCAGGGACGGCATGGCGACGGACACCCTGCCTGCGGACAGTGTTGCCGCGCACCTCGAAGATGCTGCGAAGCTTGGACTTGGAAGGCATCGTGATGGAGGTTGTTTGACTACGTCAAGTCGTGAGAGAAAGCTACTAAGTAGTTGAGATCAGACACCAGAGAGGCGAAAGAGTGGTTGAGGCGCGAGGAAGACGCAAAAGGACCACAGGACAAGCCTCATATATATAGGCAACATCTAGACGACCAGCCCACACCATGAAGAAGCTCTTCTCTATCCTATCCTTCCCTCGGGTCTTCATCCGCCGCCGCAGCAAGCCAGCCTTGACCATCCTGATCCTCGATCCAAGTCCATCGCTCCATCGCCGGCGCCAAACCTATGTTCCGTTCGACGCAACCGGCTAGCCACCTGAAGTCAGATCACGCATGAGGTTCTTTAGTCACAGCATCTGAATGGCAATCCGGGAGTACCAACTCAACTTCCCCAAGATCTGCATTCTTGAGGATCGCTGAACGTCCGATCCCAGCGTAGCTCGGAAAGAGAGTTTCAGCCTCCGATGAGTTGTCGCCAACCATCTCGCAGCGTGCGACCTGTACTCTATGGTGGGAGGGTGGCACAAGCGGAATCTTCTCTCTGGGTCGCAAGGACCCAAGAGCTCGAGCTGATGAGAAATGGGGCCAATATACAGTTTGCGGAGAGGGTCGAAGTGCGGTTCCGCAACATGACTGCTAGGCAGTGGAACGGTGTACATGACCAGCCGGTGTCACGAAGGGGAGACACATTAAGCCACTAAGTGAGAAGCCCGGCTCCATCGAGTCTCTTTGTGCAACGTATACAATTGACTTAGTTCCGTAAACTCAAATGAAAGAGTGTGCGGACATGTACACATTGTGGTAGCTGATGCATGGCTGTGGTGGTTGAAGATACGCGGCTGACTGAGGTTTGCGTCCATGTAGTTCTCGTGCAGGAACAAGTTCTTGAAACAGTTCTGACTGAGCCTGTTACTTCTAGGACATCTGGCAACACTCATTTCCTCAACTTCGAGCACAGTCGTCAGGGCGCTCCCTCACAGACGGTGGTGTAATCCCCTCAAACATGCTTCTGGCAAGTTCTTGTTTGCTAATGGAAACGCTACCTCGAATAGAGTCTACTTGATCATGGCGCTAAAGATGCCCTAAAATATTGGCATCGACTTTGACAGGAATGTAGACAGAGACCCTTGATCGACAGGAACGTTGAATCGTCGAAGCTAAACCCAAAGCATCCACTTTGCGGCCACAATGGTTTGACAGTAGTAGATCCTGGAGAAACTATCACAGATCACAGAGGGAGGGTTGCTGCCATTCTATGGATTCATTACCGGACCGTAGGGGTTGCAACCATGATCTGGGGGGTGGCAGCCTTTAGGAGTTGTGTCTTACGCGATGCGGCTTTGGATTGAGACAATGTTTGCGGACATCGAGATGATTTGGTACTGAGATCTTTGTAGCGTGCTTATAAGCTTTGCCATGCAAAATGTGATGGAAAAGTCTGTGGTGCCTTTGCACAATTCCAGTCGGATGCAAAATGGTGTTCTCGCGATGGTACAACTTTTCGGTCCAGTGTTCTCCCAATGCCCTGCAGTCTATGAGAACAGACTGTTTAATCAACATGGCCCTGGCACATAGAGGAACTTCAAGTAGCTATTGCCAGTCCCGAGTTATACCGCCCGTCAGTAGATCGTGGACATTGTCAACTCCGTCCAGATGCCGCCTTCCACTGCTGCCGATTGCTGTTGCGATGCGACTCATTAAGAGCACGAATAATGGCCTGCGCCTGGCCGTCGTCCTCTGGTAAATCCGCAAACATCGTGCTCGGCCTGACCCAGGACGTGGAACGCAGATTATGGTCGACGTAGTAGTCAAGACCCTCGGCGCTGATCCGGCGCTCCCACCCTGCCGGCAGTCGACCCTGGTTGTCTGCGAAGCGGCCCTCGCCGTCTGTGGGCATGTGACCTTGGCTTCGATCTCTGTGCTTCTTTGGGCTGCCATCACCGCCGTCTGTCGTCTCGCTCAGGTTCCGCAGAAAGGCTCGTCCGAGGTCCAATCCCTTGGTCCACGGAGATCTTTTGGCCTCATCCTGCGCGAGGATCCTCGCGATCTTTTGGTCGTTGGAGCGGTCGGTATCCTTGCTCGTCTCGGCAAGCATACGATCTGCCCTCCGGTTGAGTGTTTCAGCTTCCTCGCGAAGCTTTCTGAGCTCCTCTGCGTTGTATGAACGAACGGGACCCGAGTCGAGAATGAGGTCCTTGCTCGTCTCGGCAAGCATACGATCTGCCCTCCGGTTGAGTGTCTCAGCTTCCTCGCGAAGCCTTCTGGGTTCCTCTGCGTTGTGTGAACGAACAGGACCCGAGTCGAGAATGGGATCCTGAGGATTCCTAGATATCGGGAAGTTGACAAGCCCGTTTTTAGGATCGATCAGGGGTATTCTCTGTGGCCTGCTTGATCCCAGCCTATCAGCCCGGTAGTCGGGGTCGTAGCGGCCCAAATGATCCCGATCATGAACAGAAGATCGATCCCGAGCAACTCGCGGCATCTCATCTGGTGGAGCTGGCTCAGCATTTGTTACGACTCCGGGTACCTCTCTGACCGCTAGTGACCTCTGTCGTGCCCTCCCTTCGTCGTACAGCCGTATTGCCTCTCGGATAGCCTGCGAGGCCTGGGTCGGACCGCGCCCTTGATCAGGTTGCGAAGCGGGTCGTCGCTTGATCGGTGAGATGGGAGGAGGCTTGGGTGGCTGGACAGGTTCTGGAACAACTGTCGCTATTTGTTGAACTTGGGCGGACTCGAATCCTTGCGTTGACCAGTTCGCTGTTGGCTCTGGCACTTGATCATCAGGCTCGCTCGGTGCTATCTCCCATTTGCGCTGGGAGATTGATGCAGACCTGCCCAAGCTGTTCGCACTACCAGAGCTTGTTAGCAGTGTAACTGACCGGTGAATGTTGTGAGAGTGAGAATACCTGCTCGCGTCCCCAGACTCGGCGTGGTTGCTTGCGCCAGTTTCCTGAAGCCACTGATGGGAGGCCGCAGCGGACGAAGTCGATCGCTCACTCGGCTCAGCCACAAGAAGCCCTTTGATGAAGCTCTGGCCAATCTCAGTGACACCCTTGCCGACGAGAGGCTGCACATTCAGAGGCTTTTGCTTGGCCACAAAGAGGGAGATGTCTCTCTGACTCGGGAACGCAGGACGCTGCGTGAAAAGGCGATAGATGATCTCGCCCAGCGCCCACATGTCAACTGCCGCTGTATACGACTCGTCGTTCGTGTCGTCGCTCATACTCGTCTCGTGGCCTATCGGGACCTCAGGCGCGAGATAACCGATCGTGCCGATGGCCGTTCGAAGGGCCGTCGCTTCGGAAGCTCGTTTGCTGATGCCGAAGTCGCCCATCTTGACCCACCAAGTTGGACCAGGTTCGACGACGAGGATGTTCTGTAGTTGTCAGGGAAACTCCCATATAGTCGGAGGTTGGTTTTCTGATCCAGACTCACTGCAGGCTTCAGATCTCGGTGGACAAAGTGGTTACTGTGCATGAAGTCGAGCCCCTCAACTATCTGGCGACTGATGAGTTGCACTTCTGGCTCTGGCAGCGTCGAGCTGCCGACAGTACTACGGAGATCGCCGTGCTGAAGATATTCCATCGAGATGTAGACGTTCCTCTCGTCCTCGAACCACCCGAACGACTCCACGAAGCAGTGGACATACTGTTGCCTGTCATGTCAGCGATCGCCACCCAATCTCTCAGAAACGACGCAACTCAATCATACCCGACCGTGGGAGAACTTGAAGGCAGCCTCGAGCTCGCGACGATAGTCTACTGGCGTTGATGCAAGATCCTTTCGTATCTCCTTCAGAGCGCGCACTGCTCCTGACTCGTCTTGCTGCAGCCATACCTTGCCAAACCCACCTTCACCCAATTTCTTCTTCGTCGTCCACGTTTCCGCATATCGGATCTGCCTCTGTCTCCTCGCGCGATCGGACTTGAAGAGCGTATGTCGAAGGACCCCGCTGGGGAGGAATTCTGTGGCTAGGCGCGAGTCCAGTACGATGTCGACGGCGGAAGAGGCCATGGCGCGCGAGAGAGTGCCATGAGCACGACGACCTCAGGACAACGTAGAGTGAAGAAGCCTGGGCTGGAGTCGGAGAGTGCGCAGCCCCGCGAAATAGTATTGATGCAGGCATGGGTGTCGTGATTGGGTGGTGATCAAGGGACGCAGCCGCACAGCTAGTGTAAGCGCCTGCATGAGCTGAACTGAGGTTGTATCTGGAGGCGCAAAGGCTGGCAGAGCCTGATGCTCACTCGGGTCTCACCCTGGTCCCTGTTCATGTAGGCAGCTGTTTTCACAAAGAAGCGGCGATAGAGAGGGAAGACGGCTAATCAGCTTTCTGGTTGACTGTTTAGACTATCTCAAGTCAATAAATACGCCAACTCGTCGCCTCTCGCCCATCTCTCCAGATTATCAACTTGAACCTGGTACCAGCCACTCAATGACTCCTTCGAAACGTAGCCCATGTGAGGCGTCAACAGGACCTTGCTGCTCCCATCCTTACCCCAATTCGGGTTGCGCCACTCACTATCCGCCGGCAGAGGCTCAACATTGAACACATCCAGAGCCGCGCCACCAATCTTCCCCGCCTTGAGCGTCTCCAGTAGATCCTTCTCAACGACCAGAGGTCCGCGCGAGGAGTTGACAAAGAATGATGTCGGCTTCATGAGCGAAAAGTCCTGCTTGTTGATGAGGCCTCTGCTGCGGTCGGAGAGGACGAGGTGCACGCTGATGACATCGGCGGTCTTGAATAGCTCCTCGCGCGAAACAGCTTTGAAGGTCTTGTTGCCTTCGCTGTCTTCGGCGGGGAGTCCTGCGTCGCGGGCTTTCTCGTCGGCGCTCTCTTGCGTCAGATTCGTGCTCCACGCGATCACGTTCATCGCGAATGCCGTCTTCATGATCTTGGCGACGCTCGCACCTAATCTGCCCAACCCAACCAGACCCAACGTCTTGCCAGTCAATGACGTGGCAAAACCTGTCTGCCAGAGACCACCACCAGCCTTGACCGCGGCGTCATCCTGAGCAATGTGTCTCACGAGGGCGAGGATCAGGGCGACGCAGTGCTGGGTCGTACTGTCTGGACCAGCGGCCGCCTTCTCCTCGGGTGAATGACGCGTAGAGCCTGTGACTGGGATGGAGAGCTCGCGGCAAGTGTCCATATTGATGGCTGCATTGCGAAATCCGGAGCTGAGGAGGAGCTTAAGGTTGGGGAGACGCTTGAGCAGTTCCGCAGGGAAAGGCGTGCGTTCTCTCATGGAAGCTGTGGCTGTTAGCAGGAACACATTTGACAGGGGAGATCTCTGACTTACAAATGACAGTGAATGGCTCGAGACGCTTCACGAGAGCTTCCCTGGTCTCATCTGTCGTGTCTGCCCCGTTGTACGGCCGCAGCGTCTCTGGGAAATACGAGACCTCATACTTGGCGGGGTCGAGCTCGGAGAAGTACGGCTTGGAGAAGCCCTGGTAGTCGTCCAGAACAGCTACCTTGATGACTGCCATGATTTCAATTGCCTCCAAGCTGATGAGCGATGATGAGTTACGACGACTGATTGTGAAGGAGTCAAGTTGGGATGACGATATCGGACATGTAGGTGCGTGTAAGTCAAGGAGGGGTCCCCACAACGACCAAGAGGGCGTCGGCTCACACTTGCGGCTACTGAGGCTAGATCTCCGCTCGGCGATGTCGGCTTTATTCTTAGCCAGCAATAATTCTTCAGACAGACCTGGCCTCTGCTCTCTGAAGCCAAGCTAGCACACTGCTATCTGGTTGCAACAGGCGCTGGATAGCAAACAATCCTTCCGTCTCCCGTTGATGACTCTGGTTCACCAGGCTGCTTTCGTCTGCTCCTGTGGCGCAACCATGTCTCGTGGAGGCCAAATTCATCTTCCATCGCGTGGAATACAGTTCGCCTTTGGCAAGTATAATTATCATACATATGAGAGCGTAGAGTCAGACGCTACATCTTACTCGGCATCCTCATGGCGCCATCCAGCCTGATCACCGTCCCGTTCAGCATCACATTCTCAATCGCCTGCCTTGCCATCTGCGCAAACTCTTCCGGCTGACCAGCCCTCCTTGGAAACTCCATCGTCCTCTCCAGGCTCTTCCGGACCTTGTCGCTCATCATGCTCGTCATCCGGCTTTCAAACAGACTCGGTGCGATGGTGACAACCCGGATGCCGAATCTTGCCAGATCTCTTGCCATGGGCAGCGTCATTGAGGCGACCGCACCTTTGCTGGCAGCGTACGAGACTTGACCCTTTTGGCCGTCGAAAGCCGCAGAGGAGGCAACCATGATCACAACGCCACGCTCGCCATCGGAACCTTGAGGCTCTGTCTTGGCGATGTGGGAGAGTGCATGGCGGACGACGTCAAGGGTGCCTCGGATATTCACATTCAGAACAAAGTCGACATTGTCGAGGTCAAATGGTGAGCCGTCTCGTCCCAGGATCTGTGACCATGCATTAGCACCCTCCGCCCTCGATAACGACTCCCTTGTCACTCACTGTAGCTGGAGTAGCCACTCCCGCAGCGGGTATGACACCTCCAACAGGCTTTCCCGACTCGCTCGCCCATTCGGCAGCTCCCTGCACGGCCTTTGCGACGCTCTCGGTCTCAAGAACGTTGCAGACGAAGAACTTGGCAGATTCGCCGAGGGATTTGACCAGATCTTGGCCGTCTTCCTCGTTCATGTCCAACACTGCCGCACTGCCTCCATTTCGGCAGATCTCTTCGACGCAGGCTTTACCCAGGCCCGATGCGCTGTGTGATGTTAGTGAATGAAGGGCGCTGACATGTGATTGTTGGGTGTTACTTGCCCGCCTGAGACGATGAATGTACGATCTTTGATCTGCATCTCGAAATGATTCTCTCAGTAGATTACAAAATCTGGTGACGAGTAAATGTTGAAAGATGCTGAATGATCCATCTGGAAGAGCTATAAGAGAGATGCAAGATGAGGAGGGTCTCGAGGCTGTACCGAACCTCGGCTGTGCAACCCTAACCCTCAGGGCCTTGTCAAATCGATCAACCGGTCAGACAACAGAGTCTTGGAAATCAGCTAATTGGAATGAGGAGAATGATAGAATTCTACTAATGCCAATGCAGAAAGACGCCCAGACTTTCCCAAATCCCGATGCGATGCTGCAGCTGGTGTCCACGAGAACCATCACGTCACTGTCAACGTCTCCAAGCTACAGGGACAGGGAACCTTGAGCCACTGACACCCTGCAACAGCACCCTGCCAGGGATGGAGGGCCCCTAGACTAAGTCCCCTAGGGATGGAACGCAGTGCCCCCCCCATTTCCTGGCCGAACGTCCCTTGCAGCACTCGCGCTCTCTGTCACTGGCGCTGCAATCAATCAGCAGTCTCTCAGTGACTGCGACTGCATCTGTCACCATCCCATGCATCCCAGTCTCGTCACAAACACCCATGACGCCTCCCGTCGCGCACATGCCTGCTGACCGGGCATCATCATCGTTACGTGCGCTCTCATCCCCATCTACAGAGCCTCTTCGACCATCGAATACCCCCGACACGATCCCTTATCGCGAATCCATACTCGTCCAAACACCAGCGCCCTCCCATCGATAGATCCGAACCCGACACTTCCCCGACCAAGACTTGTGCCGCCGTCGCCATGACCAGGCCTCGCCGCTCTTCCGGCGCCAGCGATGCCAGCTCAGGCGTCGCTCGCGACCAGGTATGACCAGGTCCCTTGATCTGCGCTCGACGCCCTACTGACCTTATCTACAGGAGCTGGGCAGCATGTACGACTACCTGGCCAAGATCATTCTCCTTGGTCCCAGCGGGACGGGCAAGTACGTCTCACGACTACACTACATATAGCAAGCATTTGCGGTGGAGGGTCTTATAGCTGACCTTTTGTTCCAGATCATGTCTGTTACATCGTTTCGTCAAGAACGAGTGGAGGGTTCTATCGTCGCAAACCATCGGTGTCGAGTTCGCCAGCAAGATTATCAAAGTCGGCACTGGCGCTCGGAGGAAGCGCATCAAGCTTCAGGTGAGCACATCTCCGCCGCAAATAAAAGCACTGCTCTGACGGGAGGACTATAGCTATGGGATACAGCTGGCACCGAACGATTCAGATCCGTCTCAAGATCATACTACCGCGGCGCCGCCGGTGCAATCCTCGTCTACGATGTCGCATCGCGTCGCTCTTTCAACCATCTACAACCTTTCCTCAACGATGCGCGAGCCCTGGCTTCGCCGAACTTGAGTCTCATGCTGGTCGGCAACAAACTTGACTTGACATCTGAGGCACCCGCCGACGAGCAGCACCCACCTCCTACACCTGGTAGCATCGGGTCGACATCGACGATACAAGCGCCTGGATCGGTCTCCATGGGTTCCGGCACTGGCGCGAGCGGCTCTGTCCCTCGCGACTCGATGGCAGGCTCTCTCGGTTCAGCTCAGCAGCGCGCAACTATTGCTCCTGAAGGTCGTGAGGTGTCATCTGCCGATGCAAGCCGCTGGGCAAGCACAGCTGGCATCTCAGTTGTCACAGAAGCGAGTGCTTTGAACGGCGAAGGAGTCGACGAAATCTTCTCACGGCTTGCGACGATGATTCTCACAAAGATCGAGCTCGGCGACATCGATCCGGACGACCCGATGAGTGGCATCCAGTACGGTGATGGCGGAGGATGGAACACCGCCAGCGAAGCAGGCAGCATCAAAAGCTCGATGACTGGTGCCACGATAGACGACGGACATGCAGTGAGGAGGCGCAGGAGGGGAAAGAGCCGCACCCAGAACTGGGGCTTGAGAGAGTGGGAAGAGGTGTTCACGCTGAGCAGCCGGCGCAGAGGGAACAAGTGCTGTTGACGGCCCGTCCTCCAATAATGGAGCCGCAAAGCGGTATAATATGGGACGGACCGCGGTTCATGGCATGCGCATGGGGACATTCTTTTGATTATGAGTTTTCTTTGTTTTCATCCTTTGTTCTGTATAGCCATCAAGCTAGGCGTTTGGGAGCAAGACGCATAGCCAGCCAGGGAGGGGTTTCCTGTAGATGCAGCCCAGGACCCTGCGCTCTACCTTTGATTGACTTTATCCAAGAATCCACCAATACTTGAGACTTAATCATGCTTGTCTATCCCCCTCGGAGTTTCACAGATACGATCTTCCGATCAAGTCATGCAATGTGGAGGGGACGCGGAACGATGAATCCCCGCGATGGAGGGTCTCCTAACATCGCTACTGGGCGGAGGTTAACCGAGCCTATGAGTGACAGTGCTGGTTCGCCCAGGTATAGCTTCACCGGCTGGCTGGACGTGGGGAAAATGAATACTTGGCCACTTCTCACATGGGTCAATTAGACGAATGCAGTGCGCGTGAGTACTTTTATAGCTTGACACCTGTGCGCCCTGTTGTGCGTATACCTTGACTTTACCCCTCGGTTGCCCCTCCATCCATCGTCAGTGCAGTAACCATCCTCAACATCCTGGCGTAACCGCGATCCGCAATTCAACTGGGAAGCAAGTGGAAGCTGGGTAGTACCTGGTTCGATATTTGGCGAAAGAGACTGGGGCCTGGAAGCCGCGATCCTTTATTTACCAGAGAGACGCCAGCCATCCATCGGAGCACGAGACCCTCCTCATCTCCTTACGAACACGCCTTCCTACGGTAAAGGGTTGTCACAATTCACAACATCATTAATCAACATTCAATAGAGGGCGAGCGACTCATTGTCTTATCTGCAGAAGCAGCCGTCGAGATGAGCACAAGAACGGTTATCCCAATCGACCAGAACTGGCAGTTCCGGCAAGATGGCAAAGATGACGAGAGCTATCGCCCCGTCGCCCAGTTCCCGACCATGGTCCATCTTGACCTGATGCACCACGGCCTCATTCCCGATCCCAACATCGGCAAGAACGAGCTCGAGGTGCAGTGGGTTGGTGAGACGGCCTGGGAGTACAGGACAACGTTCAAGTCGCCCGAGCAAGGCAAGGGTGACAAGGCGGTGCTTGCGTTTGAGGGCCTCGACACCATTGCGGAGGTATTCCTGAATGGCAGCCACATTCACTCTTCTGACAACATGTTCGTTGCGACCCGAGTTCAGGTCAATGAGAGCTTGAAGGCAAAGGGCGAGGACAACGAGCTAGTCATCAAGTTTGCCAGTGCGTTCCAGCATGGTGCTGAGATCGTCAAGGCACACCCAGATCACAAGTGGGGATGCTGGAACGGTGATGCGAACCGCACTGCCGTGCGAAAAGCGCAGTACCATTGGGTGAGTCTTGTTTTGAAGCAGTATTCCCTACGGACCAGTGAGCTGACGTATGCTAGGGATGGGATTGGGGCCCGATGCTCATGACTTGCGGTCCTTGGCGACCGATCAACCTCGAGATCTACCACACGCGGATCGAGGACCTGTACACAGACATCAAGGTGGACGACTCTCTGAAGTCTGCCGAAGTTGTCGCGCACGCAGTCATCGAGGGTGAGGGCAGCAATGTGAGGTTCGATGTCTTCTTCGACAGTGAGCAGGTAGCCTCCGAGACGGTCAAGGGGTCAGGACACGTCGCCGCGACCTTCGTCATCCAGAATCCCAATCTCTGGTACCCAAGAACCTTTGGCAGGCAGCCTCTTTACACTGTCAAGGCAACGCTGGTGGGCGATGGTGACGAAGAGCTCGACACCTTGTCGAAGCGCATTGGTCTGCGCAAGGTCGAGTTGATCCAGCACGAGCTCAAAGACGCCAAGGGCACTTCCTTCTTCTTCCAGGTAAACAACATATCCATCTTCAGCGGAGGAAGCAATTGGATCCCGGCGGACAACTTCATCTCGCGCATTTCCAAGCAGAAGTATTATGACTGGATCAAGATGGTTGCCGACGGAGAGCAGTTCATGTTGCGCGTGTGGGGAGGTGGTATCTACGAAGAGGAGGCGCTCTACGATGCTTGTGATGAGATGGGCATTCTCGTATGGCAGGACTTCATGTTTGGCTGTGCAAACTACCCCTGCCATAAAGAGATTCTGGACAGCATCGACGTCGAAGCGAGATACAACGTCAAGCGATTACGACACCATCCCAGTATCGTCATCTGGGCAGGCAACAACGAAGACTATGCTTACGCCGAGAGCGAGGGACTCACCTACAACTTCGAGGACAAGGACCCTCAGAGCTGGCTTAAGACGGATTTCCCCGCACGGTACATTTACGAGCACATCCTCGCCAAGGCGTGTGAGGACCTGATCCCGAACACATACTACCACCCCGGAAGCCCTTGGAGCGGTAGCACCGAGTCAGGGGATAAGACCGTGGCCGACGTGCACCAATGGAACGTCTGGCATGGAAGTCAGGAGAAGTACCAGGACTTTGGCAAGCTCATGGGGCGCTTCGTGTCGGAGTTTGGTATGGAGGCTTTCCCAAACATCAAGACGATCGATGGGTTCCTGCCGAAGGGCAAAGATGACCCAGACCGATACCCGCAGTCTTCGACCGTCGACTTCCACAACAAGGCTGCTGGGCACGAGCGTCGTCTTGCTCTGTACCTCGTGGAGAACATTCGATACAAGTTCGATCCAATCGAGGACTACGTCTACTGCACACAGCTGATGCAGGCCGAGTGCCTTGCGACGGCATACCGCGTTTGGCGCCGGGAGTGGCGAGGTCCTGGGCGTGAGTACTGCGGTGGTGTAATTGTCTGGCAGATCAACGACTGCTGGCCCGTGACCTCGTGGTCAATCTGCGACTACCACCTGCGCCCCAAGCATGCTTACTTTGCCATCAAGCGGGCCATGCAGCCTCTGTCGGTTGGGCTGGAGCGTCATCAATGCGAGGACTCCAAGCCTCCTGGTGTGAAAATTTGGGGCTCGAACCTGTCACAGAAGGAAACCAAGGTCGACTGCTTGGTCAAGTCATGGAACGTCAGGACGGGCGAGGAGCTGGCGTCGCATTCTGTGGCACGGGCTCAGCTGCTGGAAGCGAACCAGACAACGGAGATTGAGAGTGTGGACCTGGCCCAGGCCGGCATCAAGGCATATAGCCCGGAGGTCGTCATCGCCGTCTACTTGCAACAGGCCGGCAAGCAGGTGGCGCGGTACATTGACTGGCCGCAGCCTCTCAAGTACATCCACCTGCCAAAGCCTAACGCATTGAAGGTCGAGCTGTCTGCGGACGGTGGCAGCTTGGAGGTGAGCGCTGAGGTGCCGGTCAAGGGATTGGCGGTGGAGTGCGAGGATGAGGACGTTGTATTTGAGGATAACCTGGTCGATTTGGTGCCGGGCGAGAAGGTGCTTCTGGGGGTGAAGGGGGCAACGAAGTCGACTGTGTTCACGACGAGGTGCTTGAACGAGATTGTGTAAGACGTTTCGGAAAGCATCGATACAGAAGCAACTTCACGTTACGATAGAAACATGGGCAGAGAGGTGAAAGAAATCGTCGTTTCAGGTCCCCGCAGATATTGTGTGACTGATGCTGGGGCTATTTTGTCACCCCATGGTGAAGAGGCCCCACCCGGACAGTCTCTCAACTCGGCGCGTCCCGCTGTTGGGCCTCGAAATTTCTTCCTCCAACATATCCATCGCGCAACTTGTTTCTGCGTTGATGCACGCCACGCCTCCAAGCGAGCGCAACGCTCTGATCATGCTGGAGGCACGGCCACGGTAGGTCGTCTCTCTCGGACAAATATCTCCTTGCTCGTCATCAACACCAGCTCTCCCGTGACTGCAACGCAGCCTCCCCAAGTCCAGCCACTCGAACCACCCACGATTCCTTCACTCCCGTGAAGGGGCAGCTCCTGCTCGGCGCGTTTTGCACCTTGCCTAGCTGCTGGCTTGACGTTCTTGGGGGCCAAGAACTGAGAGACTTGTCTCTTTTTTTCTCGGTGCCCGGGTTGCAAAAATAGATCTTCTAGGACCATCATAGTCCATGCCTGTTGTACGACTCTACCCTCGAGATGAGCAACACGTGACCATTTTCTCTCTCTTCGGAGCTATTTCTTGCCATCGCCTTTGCCTTTACTCTTTTTATAGTATAGGGGGGAGAGGAGAGAAGGCTTTGAGGAGAGGGGAGATCGCGTGGTGTTTGTTGAGAGGGTGAGTCGGTTTCTTCCTACACGGGCGTGGCTCCTGGCGTGCCGACATTCTTCTATACGTGTGTGATGTTATCTGCCTTTATATCGGGGATTGCCGAAACCTTGGTGGTTTATAGTCAAATAGACAGCCGGTCCTTGGCTTTGATTGCGCTATCTACCGAGAGGTCCTTTATGGTGGTGAGATAATGTGACTGCGGGAGGTTCGGGTGGGTGGCTTGATGCAGGTGTAGAGTTTCGTTATGACCTCATTCGCGATACGAGACTAAACCCCAATGCAACTCACCATTAGATTCCTTATACCTATACTTTGTACAATACAGACATCGTGACGTTTTTCTTCATTATTCAACATTTCGTTTCTCTTAGTTTCATACTCACAGCAGCCACCGTACTGCACCATCGCGATGACGAGCGACAACCCCCTCGACACCACGAAACCCCTCCCCTGCGCCTTGACGGGCGCCTCTCTCCTCAACCATCCCTTCTTCAACAAGGGGTCCGCATTCCCTCCTGATGAGCGCCGCACTTTCGGTCTCACGGGCTTGCTCCCGGAGCGTGTGCAGACGCTTGAGCAGTAGGCCGAACGGGCGCACAAGCAGTACCTCTCCAGGGATGGCAGCCTGGCGAGGAACACGTTCCTGACAAGCTTGAAGGAGCAGAATGAGGTGTTGTTTTACAAGGTGCGTATTTTGATGACTGATCTTAATGATAATGTCCATCATTTGAAGAACAGACTTGACTAACGAAGAGGGCAGGTGCTTTCGGATCATCTGAAGGACATGTTCAGTGTCGTGTACACACCTACGGAAGGTGATGCGATCCAGAATTACTCGCGGCTTTTTCGAAGACCGGAGGGATGTTTCCTCAACATTGGAGATGTAGATAGGGTGCACCCTGATCTCGCACAATGGGGTCGTCCGGAGGATATTGACTATATCGTCGTCACAGGTTCGCACGCCAAGTCCCCAACGCATATCACATAGAAGAGATCCATCTGACAATGAAACAGACGGCGAGGAGATCCTGGGGATAGGCGATCAAGGTGTCGGTGGCATTCTCATCTCCATCGCCAAGCTCCTCCTCACGACCGTCTGCGCGGGCATCCATCCCAATCGCGTTCTGCCTGTCGTGCTTGACTGCGGCACCGATAATGAAGAGCTTTTGAAAGATGATCTGTATCTAGGATTGCAGAGGAAGAGAGTGAGGGGCAAAGAGTACGACCAGTTCGTAGACAGGTTCGTCAAGTCGGCGACGGAGCTGTACCCAAAGGCCTACATTCACTTCGAGGACTTTGGGTTGACGAATGGTGAGTCTCGTGATCTCTTCAATAATGTTTGTATCGTCGATGTCCGGTGCAGTATGCTTACTTTACGCGAATTAGCGAGGCGCATACTCGACCTCTATCGCCCGCACATCCCCTGCTTCAATGACGACGTTCAGGGTACAGGCTGCGTTACCCTCGCCGCCATCACGGCAGGACTTAAAGTCAGTGGGCAGACGCTTGGTGACGCGAAGATCGTCATTTTCGGAGCAGGAAGCGCGGGTGTAGGCATTGCAGACCAGATCAGAGATGCCATCTGCGCCGAAGTTGGCCTTGGTCCGGAAGAAGCAGCCGGTCGGATCTGGTGAGTTCGGCCCTTCATTGGCCCTGTCTTCGCGGATCATGAGCTCATTCACCCTCACTACGATACTAATTTCTTTACTACAGGCTCATTGACCGTCCTGGTCTGCTCTTGAAAAACACACCGAATACCTCCGACGCACAGAAGCCCTTCCTCAAAGACCCCTCTCACTTCTCCGACGAATCCACCGACCTCCTCTCTGTTGTATCTTCCGTCCATCCCAACATCCTGATCGGTACGTCCACCGTTCCCGGAGCCTTCACCAAAGAGATCGTCCAAGCGATGTACGCCCATGCGCCCCGTCCCATCATCCTACCCCTCTCCAACCCTACGCGTCTACACGAAGCGAAACCACATGATCTCCTCCACTGGACCGACGGGCAGGCTCTTGTGGCGACCGGCTCGCCTTTCGACCCCGTAAAAGGTCCGTGGGGCGCCGGAGGACGAGAGGTTGAGATCACAGTCGCCGAATGCAACAACTCCGTCGTCTTCCCCGGCATCGGACTGGGTTGCGTGCTGTCGCGCGCCTCACAGCTCACAGATGCCATGCTCGTCGCGGCTGTTGGCGCAGTCGCGGCTGAGTCGCCGGCGATGAAGGATCCGCGAGGCGCGCTTCTGCCCGATGTGGATGTTGTGAGAGACGTGAGCGTCAGGGTGGCGCGAGAGGTGGTGAAGAAGGCGGTGGAGGAGGGTGTTGCGAGGGTAGACGGGATACCCCAGTGGGACGAAGAATTAGAGACTTGGATTAGAAAACAGATGTGGGAACCGAAGTATAGGAGATTTGAGAAGGTCGAGGTTGGGGAGGCCACGAGATTGGCGAAAGGGGAGATGGGCAGAGCTGGTACGGTTGATAGAGGGTGATAGATAGGTATGACATGATATTTGTTGATATTAGAACCGTTGATGAATTAATACAAAGAACCCCTTGGCCTTTACTCCAAAAAGAACATGTGAACAGGTTGAGAGACGACATACGACCAGCGGAGTCAGCCATCAGAGAGCCCGTGCTGCCTCTCCCGCGTTCTCCTGCACAACCTCCTCCATCCTCATCTTCCCCTTTCCAATACCACCCTCACCAACGCCCATTCTCCTTGCTACATAGCGCTGCGCCACGATACCGACGTTCAGGTTGAGGACCTCTTCGATCCACTCGGCCACCCACTCCCGAGGGTCGACACCACCGCTCTCAACAATGTCACGGATGTCGTCTGGCAGGGCCGACGTTCCGTACTCATCATGCTGTGGCTGCTGTTCGTCCTCGCCAGAGCGAGGGGTCAGAGGGCCAGTAGCGTCGAGCCAGCGCGCCCACTTGGCGGGGATAGCCTGGGAAATGGCCGAGAACTCGATCTCGTGGACAGGATCGAGAAGGAAGATGGCGAAGCAGATCAGCTCATCTGCGTCATCCTGCTCCTGAACGGATGTAGATTCCTTGTCCTTCTCGGCCGACGCAGTGCGTGCGAAGAGCGTCTTATCGGCGTCGGTGCCGATGGCCTGCACGGAGAGAAAGATGTCGGATGTGCGAACGGGGTTGCTCTCGCTCGCCGATTCTGTAGCACGGACCTTGGCTGCTTCAAGACCGCCGTTGGAGGCGTAGTACTCGCCAGCATAGGCCTCAGCGCCAGCACGGCAGAGCTTGGTGCCCTCCGTCAAACCCTTGATGAGTCCCAGCTCGCGAGGCTGGCCAGCTTGGCGCCACCAAGGCCCGTCATGCCAGCCGGCAGAGCCATCACTAGAGCGGCGGGAGGAGCTCTCGTGGCCGCGCTGGACGACGAGAAGGTCGCCACCCTCGACTTGGGACATGACTCGGGCAAAGACTGTGTGGACCAGAGGGTCAAGGGAGGGGTAGCCGACGAGGTCGTGGGTAATGTGAATGAGGAGACGCTCGTGGGATGAGATCGGAGGTGCGAGGGTGTGAAGGATGTTGGTAAAGGTCGGGAGGGCTCGGCTGCGCAGATCGTCACCTGAACTCGAGTGTCAGAGATGCTTCAAGCAATGGAGGTGAACTGAAGCTTACCGTAGCTTTTGAGGGTCGAAACATCGAGGTGGCTAAGTCCACGGACCTGGTCTGCCCACTTCTTGGCCTCCTCATTCTGCTGAATCTCCTTGTATGCAGCCTCAGCCTGCTTCAGAGCAGCGTTGGCCGTCGATGAGAACATGCCCCACCAACCACCTCCCTCCTGCTGGGACTCTTCAGCGACGGGGGCTTTCTTCTCATTCTCCTGGATCTCAGAGCTCGTGGCGCTGGGAGTGAAGCTAGCTTTCAAACTTCGAGCGCTGTCTGTAGACTTCCTGGCAGCGGCGGCGGTGGCAGCATTGGCAGGAGTCTTGTCGTCTGTGATGGGCGGGGTGGCAGTTGAGCGCTTGCCGGCGCGAGGAGTGTGAGGGCGCGAGGTAGGCTTCTCAGTGAGCTGAGACTCGAGGTCTGCGAAGATGTCGTCGCCTGCACCAGCAGCGGCGGGTTTGGAGGCACCTTTAGAAGATTTCGTGGTACTGGGCTTCTTGGACTTTGAGTCGTTCGTGATGCCAGAGAAGAGGTCGTCGAGATTGTCGTCGGCCGGGGCAGGCTTGGCAGTCTTTTTCGAAGCCATGGTGGCGAAGAGAAGTGGTCGAGACGATGTTGTGACGATAGGGAGTGTTGCAGGAGGGCTGAGGATGAACGTGATTAACGATGGTGATGGAGGGACGTCAAGTCGTGGCAGATTGAAGGTGGGACGGATTGAGCTCACGACGTTACGCAGTGCACCGTATCGTAGCTGGTGTGGGGAAACGGCTGCCAGTGGGTGCCAGTGGGTGCCAGCGGAAAGGGGGTACTTATTGCTGGGCGGGTTCTCCCGTGTTAGGTAA
The DNA here is from genome assembly GCA_023628655.1 of Sarocladiaceae sp. R1802. Classification (NCBI taxonomy): domain Eukaryota; kingdom Fungi; phylum Ascomycota; class Sordariomycetes; order Hypocreales; family Sarocladiaceae; species Sarocladiaceae sp. R1802. Next base: position 463,287 of record JAMAKF010000012.1, read on the forward strand.
GGTATCGGAGTTGTATTGGCTGTGCTCATAGCAAACGAGGGTATGGTCAGCCTCACGAATTTTCTTCCAGCTCATTAACATTGCCTCTGAGACACAGAGCTTTTCAAACATCCCTAAATCTTTTTTTTTTCCCTTTGAAATATTTCTTTGCCGTTGCTGAACCCCATTCGCGTCTCCCTGCTCTTACACCTAACACCCATCTATAGCCTCTCAACTCTAATTGGCTGCCGTGCACGATCGTGCGGCTCCAGCCAATCACAAGACTTCTCGACCTTCAGGGGATGCGCCCCACCGCCAGCCCCCAAGGCCCGCTGTAGCGAGTCCCCTGTAGGCACGCAGCGCCAGTCTGGCCCACGCCTCAGCCAGAAACTTGAAGCGGCGATGCCTCATCTCATTCAAACCCGCCAGCAGCCAGATCATCGCATGCTGCGTGTCCCCAAACACCACCATCAACAGCCCTCTCCGCATCTTCTGCGCACCAGCTGCATCTTCTCCCGCGTCAGCTCTACCTCCTGACGTTTGCCTTTTATTCCCATCTTTTCTCCTTGTTGCGCCGTCAGTCCCTCTTTCGGCTGTCCTGGCCCTTGGTAGGATCGCCAGGAGCACGTACCGAAATTTCAGGTCACGGCCTCAACATCAGCCAGCCATCAGTCTTACTCATGTGCAAGTCAAGCTGGTGATACCCTCTCCATTTCTCTTCTGCCCACTCTATTTCCTTTCGTCGTCTCTGTTGGCTTCTCGGCGCGTCGGTCACGGCCGTGTACGCTATACTTGGCCCGGTTACGCTTTGCAGAGACTTGCAGTGCCCTGGCACAACCACTTTCTCACCTCAGGTTGTCACCGGGCCACACAGGCCTCAACAGGTTCCTTGACGCACACTCGTCACGCGATTGTCGTCGACTTGATCCCTCTCCTGCTCTATTGTTTCTTGTTCACCTCCCCTGTGCCGGATGACATTCTCACCCGTTGTCTTTGTGCCTTTACACCTCCTTCCGCTACCCTCCCGTCACAGCCGGCATGCCGCCTCCACGTTGGCACCGCGATTCGGCTTCTCCTTATAGGAGTCGCTCGTCTCTGCTCGCTCGGACGTCCTCGCCTCTGTCCTTTGGTGAAACTGTGCAGCACGATGATGCGATGGACGCGTCTCTGCCCATGGATGTCACGGATGCACCAAATGGCGCCACAATGCAAGACGACTATGAGATCGTCAACCATGTGCCCAATGGCATGCAAGACACAGCGCCTGGGGAAGATTACCCTGGTTTGATGGAAACACCTACATCAGAAATTCCTACGGATCCTATGTTGACGGCAAATACTGACGACATGATGCCGGAGTATTATGACGAGCAACAGCCCACAGAAGATGTCTCGCAGATGGATATCGTGGAAGAGCCTGCTGGCGAGATTCCTATTGACCCTGCCATGATTGATCCTGCTCTCATGGCTGGAACTCCGGGTCAACGTGCTTCTGAGCCTCGAGCATCAAACCAGGCTGCCGATACTGCCAGCGACAAGCCTCAGGTTGCAGAGCCAACAGAAGACGGCCTCATGCAGGACGTCGCACAAGCAGACTTCGCGCGCTCGCCAGAGTCCAAAGAGGTTAAAGTGGAGGGTGATGCAGAGTCCGAAGACAATGTGGCAGCCGAAGTGATTGTGAATGGCATTGCCAGTGATTCACCAGAGCTGCACCCTGAGTCGGGTGACAATCTGCCTCCAGAACCGGCAGATGATGTGCCAGCTGTCGAGTCTATTCAAGAATCCACATCACCGCCTATTCAGAAAAGCTCATCACCACGCATCACTCGCTCATCACCACGAGAAACACGCGCAAAGCTCGCTGCCGCTTCCGAAGTAAAAGCTGAGGCCAAGTCTTCTGACTCAATCTCGAATTCTGCCTCTGCTTCACAAACACAAGAACAAGATAAAGAGCCCGGCTCAACGCACAGAACTCCAAAGCAGTCCACTACCTCAGAAATCACCACACGCTCTTCGGCGCAAAAAGGCTCCTCCTCGCCGGAAATGACTCGCACAACTCGAAGGTCAAAAGCTGCCCAAGAGCAAGCGGATTTGGCGGCTCACGTCCGCCAACGGCTCGCCGAGAAGCCGCCAGCTTCAACGCCGCTCAAGAATGAACAGTCTGAGAAAGCATCCTCCGAAACCGAGAAGCAAGTGTACAGGCCCCAGCCTCGACCCACTGGGCGCTGGTCACATCTTACACCATACGTCGATGGTGAATTCTCCATCTATCCGGAAAAGAAGGTTCGATCTGATGATGAGACGAATGGTGATGACCAGAGTCCAGAGGACAAGGATGACAAGGAGCCTAATGATATGGAGCCTATGGTTGAAGACAACGACGATGCTGGCGATGCCCAGGTCACAGAAGCACCTACACCAGCACTGAATACCCCAAGGCGAGGCTCTCCAGTTCCAGATTCTGGTGCCATCACGGCATTTGGCTCGCCCGCCCCAGCAGTGGCCGAGGATGGGGATGATGACAGTGTTTCAGACTCTGATGAGCCTGAGAAGCCACGTCATTTCCGATATCGCAAACTCCGCGATGCCGAAGAGTATATCACGGCTCTGGAAAATTACGAGGACATGTCGACTGCCGATCTCTATGCCGTACTTGAGGCCATCAACGTCTCGATGGTGCAGTGGCAGACTGAGTGGACAGGCTTGGGGAAACAGGTTGATGACTACGAAAATGCCCTCAGGCGCCGGGCTGCCGACACGAAGTACGAGTCTCGCACTCGCAACCTCCACCAACACAACTTCAATTACGAAGAGCCGGACTTTGCCGTCAAGGGGTACAAGGCCAAGGAGAAGGAGGTCATGAGCGAGACGCGCTACCTTCAGGCCCAAGACCGCATCATGGCGTCGACTTATGGGTTCGCATACGACCCCCATCCTTCCAAGATTGGTAAACAAAATCCAGATCTCCAGCAAGAGGGCATGGTCACCCGGGGACGGATGCTGCGTAACCATCCTAGACAGACGGTTAAAGCATCAGAGGGAGACGAGCCGACTGGCAAGCGTCAGCGCAAGCCAGTCCAACTCTTCGATCCTGCCACACAGGAAGCGAGCCGTAGTTCAACACCGGTTCCCACCCGCGGACGGAGACGAAAGACTGCCGCAGCAGAGGCGGACGAGATCGCCCAGCCTGTCTTCACCTCGAGTGTGAACGGAAATGCGTCCGAGGAGGAAACTGTTGTTCGAAAGACCAGACGGAGAAGGAGAACGAAGGCCGAGATGCTGGAGGCTGCTGAGCTTGCACAAGCAGCCAGCCGAGCCGCCTCTCCCCAAGAGGAACAGACAAGGAGCGTTCGTAGAGGTCGCGGCCGACCAGCTACGCGCTATGATGACACTTACACCTCACCATCTGGACCAGACAAGGGCCCAGAGGTCGAGGATAAGGTCGAGAAAGAGGAGCCTCGCCGACACATGCTCACTCTCAAGATCCCCAAGGGCAAGGCTTTTGATGATGCGGCTTCTGCTATGACTGATAATGGCGACTCACGCCCCTCAACCGCATCCTCCGAAGCGTCCAACCATACCGCCGAGTCCTCGTACTCATTCCGTCCAAAGCGGCAGAAACGCTTCCGCGATGAGCCTGAGGAGAGCCCTACAGCTGTGAGTCAGGGTCCGCCCAAGAAGCGTCGGAACAGGACCAGTGGTGCTGTCGTTATCAAGGAGGCTGTCAGCACACCGACTACGAATAACAGCGAAGGCTACACTCTGGATGGAAGCGTGGCTGCGATGCCGTCGTCTGATCCATTCGTGACCGAGACGCCGCAGACTGCGTCCGCTGGAAAGAAGGCGCAGAAGATCAAGGTGGTCAAAGGGCCACAGGCTGACACGAGTCGGTACGGCACGCCTACGACGCTCATGTCCTTCAATAGTGAGGATGGAGATGAGCCGCCGAAGGATTACAAGTCCATGACCAAATCGGAGAAGATGTCTGCTTCCATGAAGAGTATGATGCTCCTATTCCCCATACACGTTTCCCTTGCTAACTCTGCTCGAACTAGGCCGCTGGGCAAATGGCAACATGGCCGGCGCAGTCGAGAAGCGCAAAGCCACGCTGGCTGCAAAGAAGGCCGCCCAGGCTGCTGCCGAAGCTCGCGTTGGCGCCATCGCACCCAAGCCACAGACCGCGAAGCGCGCAAAGAAGGAAGCGGCCGATCAGCACCAACATCAGCAACAGCAGAGCCAACAACATCCACACCACCAGCACATTCAGCCTCAACAGCATCACCATCATCACCACCAACACCCGCCCCCGCCACAACATATGCAGCACATGCAGCCCATCCAGCCCCATTCGCACCACCCACACCATCAGCCTTTGCAACCGCATCCGCCACCAGGTCATCAGCAGCAGCAACCTCCAGGTCCGCCGGGATCGAGGATCAACGAAGCACCGGCACCGACACGTTTCCAAGGGTTCCCGTCAAGGTTCCATGCGTTCATCGCGAACCCTTGGGGTCCTCCCCCCGGGCCATACTGAGTGTCAGTTCCGAATTACCGATACAAGAGCGCAATTTGAGTTTGCTGCGAGTCGGACTGAAAAGAAGGCGGAGCAGAGTTCCCTCTGCACAACAACTACCTGAGGGCATACGCTCCGGCGGTCATGCTTTGGGTGCACCATACTCACTTAACTTGCTGTTCTGCTTCTACGCCAACGCCTTCTATTCGATTTGGACGTTCGTTAATCATATTTGAACACTTTGAGGAACGGCCGATCCGGAGACCGATACTCTTGATCGGTCTTGCCACGCACTCAGGTGCTATCTTGCATCTCAGACGTCTTGACCGTCTTTTCGATATCGGTTATCGCTCGTTTTCATCCATTTGGTCGTCATTACTTGAAGGGGATGGAAGCTCGGGTCCAGCGAGCAGGCAACACATACGCATGATACCGGGCGCTCGCATTTTGAACTTCTTTTTGTTGCCTTTCTGCTCTGTTTCTTCGCGGCTTTTGTCGAGTGTTCTTTTGCATCTTTCCTCAATGTTATAATGTTTGTTGCGGCGGTGAGGTGGGCAGTTTGCTCGGTGGGGCGGCTGGAATGGAATGAATAGGTGGTGGTGGGAAGTAGAGGGTGATTTGCATGGAGGACCTGTTGAAGCCTTTGGAAGTTGCATAGTAGTTTTGAGGGCCAAATTCACAGGATGTTTTGTCCATAAAATTTGCAATGTCGAATCACGCCATGTTCTTCATGTTGGATCTAAACACTTTAGAAAAGCGCGCAGCTTGCAGAGACCCAGGGTGTAAGTTGGTTTGTTCCACAACCCTGCGATTTACGGGTGACTATTCTGGGGCTGTCTGCGGGCAACACAACAGGAAATCAAGCAGAAATTGAGAGTGACCTCTACTATAACGATGGGAGTCGTTAGGGATCCGAGATTGAGGGAGAGCCGCTTCCCTCTTCAGAATACCTCAAAGCGGCCGTTTCCATCCCTGGGAAAGATGACGAGGGGCGATTGCAGGGTAAGGTGCATACGCCAGATGACGGGAGCTGAGCACCGCCGGGCCGGACCCGAGCCCCGATGGATGAGAGGTCGTTCGTATTTTTCTCCGTTTGCTGCAAGAAACGCAGACAGGTCTATGATTTTGCAACAAACTCTTCCGAGGTTCGTTCCACCCATAATTCACGCACACACGGAGTCCCGTTCTGAGACTCATTTTGGGTAACTTTGGAAAGTTTGTTCTCTGTTTTTCTTTTGTCCTGAATGCGATGCCATTGGTATGAAGCAACCCGTTACACGCCGCGACCGAAAAAGATGCAGAGGTTCGCCCGCCCACCATCACCGCGGGAGGGGTGGAACGTCAAGCTTATTTGAGGAGCGCGCATCGTTCATGAATGCGCTACTCCGCCCGCCCCTTTGCTCTAAAAGTTCCGAGTTTGCCCTTTTGCCATATTCTTCTTCTTCTCATTTCCCTTCCAACAACCCTTTACATGACGACACCGGAGTTGCTGGCAATACGGGGCCAGAGCTCGGCAGCCTCCTTACCGACGGGGCCGGTGATGGCGGAGCCCTTCATCTCACCCTTGGGGTTGACGATCTATAGCATAGTCAGTAATTCGAAAGGCAAAGATAAATGTGCCCTGAAAGGCCAATGTTCCTCTTCTCCACCAACGGTTGCAAAAACGTACCACACCAGCGTTGTCCTCGAAGTAAAGGAAGACACCGTCGAAGCGCTTCCAGGGCTTGGATTGCCGGACAATGACGGCGGGGTGGACCTTCTTCCTGAGCTCGGGCTTTCCCTTCTTGACGGTGGCCATGACCATGTCACCGACACCACCGGCGGGCAGGCGGTTAAGACGGGCACCGATACCCTTGACGGAGATGATGTAGAGGTTGCGAGCGCCGGAGTTGTCACAGCAGTTCATGACGGCACCGACGGGGAGACCGAGGGTCATCTTGAGCTTGCCACCGGGGGCACCACGCCTGTGAGGGAGAGAGGGTTAGTATTTCTCGCAGCCTTCAGATTGATGTCGAGGATGAGAAAGGACCCCGCGCGAGCAGCTTTCGAGATCGAGGACGAAGGTCGGAAATTTCAAATCGTCGAGGTCTGTTCGGTTGAGGGAGAGTCTCTGCCGCAGATTGTCGTCCATAACCGTCCATCCCAGTACTGTCGATCCATTGCCTCAAAGCTCTCCGCAAGTCATCACAACTCTCTCAATTGTCGTCGGTTGGTCGTCGTTGTTCGTTCGAAATCGAAAGCTGCGGCGCGCAAGATCCTCCCAAAATTCCCCATCGACAGGCGAGCAGTGTCGCAGGATCTCGAGATCACACTTACGAAAGTTTGGCCATTGTATCGGTGTTGTGAGGGCGTTACTTCGTTATGAGAATTCGGAAGAAGTTGGCACTGGTCTGGCTAGGTGAATTGTTCATCGGGCGGGTCGACCTCCAAAATTCGTCTGGTGCGCAAGCCCTACTTTTTTTCGACACGTGAGTGCGCACGTGACCCTTCCCCATTGGCGTTAGGCAGCGCTTGCCGACACGGTCAAGGCCTAAAGACTACTAGCTTGGGCCATTCAACGACATACTTTACACCGAGAAACGTCGACCGTGATTCACATTCTAGTTATGCTGCATTTGCCTTGACGAGACATGATCTTCGTCATGGTGCAGCATGGCTGCCATTCTGTCCGTCCCAGTCGCCAGCCTTAGCCAATCTCAATATGGCATCCCGCAGCGCCCTTGGTGCCCGCAGCCGCCGCCTCGCCATGCGCCCATCCCCGTTGAATGTTGCGACTGCAGCCGATTCGTCCCTGTCGCCCTTCCTCACTTCTTCGGCTCGTTATTTTTCCTTATCTGCGCTTTTATCGCAGCCTCTCTAGCAGCATGAGCACTCGAATTTCCCTGCATGCTGTGGTTGGCCGGAGCTTCGGTATCCTTGACGAACCTGTCAAGTGAGGGCGAGGATCTGGGAAGGAAATGAGCTGGGTCAGGCCATGAGAAGCGGCTGACTCACGGTTTGGCTCCCCCAGGCATAATGAGGATCCTATGAGTTCACAATGAGTCTTGGTCAGACGGGGCGTATAAGCCGATTTTGCAGGATATTGAGTGTTGACTTGATCTTATTGCAGGTGAATGGCATACAAGGACAACCCCTGGCGCATGTAGCATCTTTGACGAAGGGCCTCGAAGGTGTTTATATACCCGCTATCAGCTGGCATCTAAAAAACGAGCAACCTCAGAATCGGACTTCACCGACCTGGCTGTTCCCACATCGGACTCACGGCTCGCGATGCCATATGCTGATACAAGCTATCAGGTCACATGTCTACGATGCGGCTCTGCTTGGCCATACAGAATGTCGCAGGCTTGACCAAGGATGCATCCAACCTGCGATCAGCCAGACGAGTGTCTTGGCTAGGACCACGGCGTGGCCACCGTCGGCAAGCAGGACGCTTTCATTCGTGGTTCCGGAATGGCGACACCATTTCGAGACCACCGGGGCATTGGGTCGACGCAGCATGCATGAGGAAGACATACGCCAACCACTCATGGCCCATCGCGGGTCTTGCAATGACCACGTTGGGGACATCCTTCTTGGTGCCAAGCTGATGATCGCTAGCGGTTGGCCAGCACAATCGTGAACACCCGGTGCCAACAGCAGCCCGTCTTCCGGCCTTGCCTCGGGCTCATATGACGCGAGGTCCGATTATGTTCTCCTCCACAGCCGACTCCCCTCCGGAACTCAGCATAAATTCCACAGCGGCCGTCAGTTTGACCTTCTGCCCCATGCGTGGTGGTGAACGGTGGCTAACGTGGATTGTTGTGCTCTTATCCGACGTCGCGATTGTCATCCAGGGCAAGTATATCCTGTATGATCTATCTGGCAACTTGGGACTCGCATTGCATGCAGCCACCGGTTACATTGACGAGCATGTGGCTCCATGCAGGCAAAGCGGCGAGTCTCAGGCCGGGAATCAGCGTGGATGGGTTGGTCAAGGATCCATCCATTTGGCTGCGGGTAAAAGCCAGCTAAGCAAGGAGCCAGCCTGGGCGATAATGCGGCTCTGTGACCGGCTCCCCATTGGTTCGATCACGAGAGGAGGCTTCTGCGAAGCAGCAATGCCGTCGTTGACTATCTGAGCGCTAATGCGTTCTGGCCATGGCTAGCGTTCTCGGCCGTCGTGATGTGGACGGCATCGGGTGGGATGATGGAGTTTTGACGAAAGTTCCACGTCTTGCCGGGTCGGTCCCAAAGCAGCGTCTCCGTGACCAAGGCTGCGGCCGACTATGATGCTTCGCGCAATCGTGCAAATAGGAGAACCAGGAATCGCGGGGATCGAAGAAGTCTCGGTCTCTCAGAGCAACAAAGGCTCATCGCGGTACCCCCAGGCCCCGGCATGGACGGACTCTACCCCACTCGCGCTTCTTGATAACTCTCAACATGAAGCTCCTCGCAGAACCATGTAGGTAACCAACATCAGCTACAATGACAACGCAGACGTGTGCCGCAAGTGGGGCATTGCATATTGTTGGCAAGCATTCCCCGATGCTGGGCTTTCGGCGCAGGCCAAGAGGTTCACGCACAGGAACTAGGCGCAGCAGATTGCACTTTGATCGTGCATTACCGAACACAATAGAATACATATCGGACGTTTGGTTGTCTTCACAATGTCATCATATTAGAGCGAGCAGGAGACCCTCATACACAACTGCCTCCTCTGCCCTGGTCTAATGGCATGTTATCGAGGCCACATGTGTGAGCGACATCTATCTGATACGAGCACCAGAGAGGGGTCAAAGGGCAGTGTGCGCTTGTATGATGCCCCGCATCACCTTGACAGGTACAGCGGGGAAGGCTGGTTGATGTGCTGTTCGTACATGTTGATGAGGACATACATGCGTCCGGGCATCATCAATTAGGAAGCTCGAGTCATGTGTACAGCGCATCTGTCCACCATAAGGGCTTGCCATCACGTGGGCCGCTCCAAAGCGACGACTTCGGCCCGTAGCTAAGAAACCGAATTAATTGCTGGCGTAACATGTCAGTCGTAATAAATGGGCAGCGACTGGGATCAAGGACGCCAGCCAGTGATCGTGGAGCAGCTCGACATTGACAGGTGTTGTGCCGAGCCCCCGAGGGATATTTTTAGTGGTGGGCCTTAGAAGAGGGAAAGAAGACGCAACGCTAATGAGGCACTCGCGTCTGGGGCAGCATGGGTGGAAAATTTTCCATTCATCTTTTGCATTGCAAACACGGCGATGTCGAGAATCGATTCCATCGGCGATCTTCCGTACGATATGGACGCACTTGCGCACGGTTGTTGACATATCCTTGCTCTCAGCTGGATTCACCTCCCTTCCGGGTCTACCGAAACAGGAGGGAGCAGGGATACACGCAAGCGTCGTCCTCAAAATCAGATCATTCTCGAGGAGCCGTCACAGGTCCTGCAGGCGCAACGACATTTGCGGAACAGCGCTGCTGCCCGAAATTCATTTGGTATGACATGATGCTGCTCCGACCGCGTTTCCATCGATCAAACCCCAGATCCAGCTCGAGGAGAGTTGTCATGTATTATTAGAGCCATGATGTGCCGCCTGAGGCCTACATAGAGACCAATACGAGAAAACTGGGTTACCCCGTTTAGTCTCGTAGCGGAGTGGTTACCGTTGTGTTCTTATACTCCAACGTCTTGTTGAAGCTATGCATAGGTCGTGGGTTCGAATCCCACCGAGACTACACGTTTCTTTTTTTTTCGTCTTGCAGTCGTGTGTAACCGATCATGTCCCACGATGGCTGTCACGCTTGACCATCCACCGGCTCTAAGTTTGGCGCTATTCATGTGGCTAAAACATTTTGCATTCCTTCCAAACCTTCTTCCCATTTGACGCCTGCCATGGACGCAAAGATGCACAGATCACGGTTTATCTTAGTATAGACCGCCCTACCCAGGGGGATTGCATCATGATCTACGTCGGCTTCCTGCATGCGGCTGGTGTTGGTGTTGAATCTTTTTTTGGGCCTCTCCCTCAGCACCCGACGCCCCATCCAAGCCTACCGAGAAGACTCCGGTCAGTCTCCGAGGTCCGTGGATTTCCAATCAGCGGACACACGCTGTAACTAGCGACCGCCACATACAGTCCTCTGAGATCAACCAGAATGCTGTGACGCACAGCTGGGGTAAGCACTAGCCTGTCGGACGGCTTCCCTGCCCGACAACTGATCGCCCCGAAATCCGGACATCAGAGTACCTTAGACAGGATGTGTCAAGTATCCCCTTGCGTGCCACATTGTCGCTTGATAGGTAGGATGGGTTTTCTACCCATGGTTACTTCCAGTGTCATTCAAGTAGACAGCTCGGGAAGCGGATCCCCGAAATGCGCCGATCTGAGGCAAGGCTTCTGGAAATATCGGCGACATGAATATGCATATTTCCAGGGGCCACACGTCGTCTTGCTCCTAGTTGTTTTTGCCCTGGGCAGTCTCGTAGTTCGTATGCGGCATAGTCAGTCATCCTCGCCCAGATAATGCGGGCGGTGATGAGGTAATGTGCCGCAATACCCGCACTTCCTTCTCTGCATTGCACGGTGCACGATACTGCCATAGATCTCACCTTCATAGTCCGTCTTGCGCCCTTTCCATGAGTATTTAGTGATGCAACCGGGCACAAGTCCGTTCTTCCGCCAAACATCGCAAGTCAGCTATTTACAAAGAGGCATGTGCTCGAGCTCGGAGCACCGCTGCAGACTCTCGTGACGCATCCAGCCAGCCCTCGTTCAAATTCGTCGCCCACCCGGCGCATCCTGCATCTCCAACCTCTACTCTCCGGCTACACGCAACGAAACCATGCCGTTCGATTTCAACGACTTGAATCGCTTCGCGGAGGAAACAGCCGCTCCTTCCAGCGAATCGCAATATGCCGACAGTCACTCGTATGCGAACGAGGCCGAAGACCATGTTCCCCCCAACGCCACCGTCTATCAGACCACCGGACCCAATGCCTATACAAAGGCCATCGAGGCTGCTGACGGCTCAGGTCCAGCCGTGAACCCGCGCTCTTGCGTCACCTGCCGTCGGCGCAAAGTAAAATGCGACAAGCAGATGCCTTGCACGACATGTCGCCGCGCCCTCATTCCCTGCATTTTCCCAGCACCTGGCCGCAAGCCACGGCAGCCTCGTCCGAGGGACCCCAATGCACCACAGAAGAACTTCAGCAAGCGCGAGGCAGAGATGGTGAAGCGTCTCAAGAAACTCGAAGGAATCGTGGAGGAACTCAGTGGCCAGATCGACGTGGACGCGAGCAAGTCGAACTCACCTGAGTCGGCACAGGCACATTACGGGGCCCCAAGACGCACAACGAGTCATAATAGTACCCGCCAGCATAGCATGTCCGCGAAAGAGGGCCCTGTATCGCCGCATGCTTCTGTGGGATCCAGGGACGGTGACTCTGTGAGCGACGCGAGCGAGGCGACAAGGCGAGAGAAGACTCGTTCGCAATTTGGCCGGATGATCCTCAACGACCACAAGGGCAAGACGAGATACGTCAGCAGCGCCTTCTGGTCAAAGATGAACGATGAAGTATGTTTTCTCTCATGAACACCTAAATCCAAAGTTCCAACTAATCATAGTCCAGCTTGACTCTCTACGAAAAGAAGCATCCATGTTGACAGACGAGGATTCCGAGGACTCCGGGTACGAGGACACGCCCGAGACCACCCCAGTCCACAACCAGACGACACACGATCATCATGCATTCTTGCTTGGCTATCGTTCTGCCGATGTCGATCTTCGCAAACTCTATCCGGTCCCTTCGCACGGTTGGTTCCTGTGGAAGATCTACCAGGACATGGTGGAGCCTCTCATCAAAGTGGTGCATGTGCCTTCTGCCGATACACTACTTCGCGAGGCGAGCAGGGACCTAGATTCACTCTCACCAGGCGAACAGGCGCTCGTATTTTCCATTTTCTTCGCGGCGGTAGTTGCTACAGAACCAGAAGACGTAAGTTGGCCTTCCCAGAATGGGTCTGGGTGGCGAAACTGATCAGATGTACTTCCTAGGCCGAGCGAAACTTCAACACCAAGAAAGAGGATCTTGTGGCGCAATATCGCTTCTCTGCGGAACAGGCTCTTGCGAAAGCGGACTTCCTCACTACGACTGATTTGTCAGTGATCCAGGCGCTAGTAATCTTCCTCGTTGTTGCAAGGAGATTCGACACCAGTCGCTTTTGCTGGGCCATGACGGGGCTCCTCGTTCGCCTGGCACATGGCATGGGACTCCATCGCGACGGGTCGTTGTTCGACATGACCCCATTTGAGATAGAGATGCGAAGGCGCGTGTGGTGGGCTATCGTAAAGGTCGACTTGCGATCTTCCGAGGAACTGGGAATGGAGATGACTATCCAGGATCGGACTTTTGACACCGAGGTGCCAATGAACATCAACGACGCAGACATGTCCCCAGACGGTACCGCTCCGTTGGTGGCTAGGGAGGGAGCGACTGACATGTCCGTGCACCTCCTTCGCTGCGAGATCACGAAGATAGCCAGGCGCGTCATAAGCACAGTGGCGGCTGGTTCTCTCGGGCCTCCTTCAGATGGTGGTGAAGCTTTGGCAGCGAACTTGGAAGAGCTCGAAACAACCCTTGTGTCTACTCACTTCTCACACATGCACGAAATCATCCAACAGCATACGCCTGCAGACGATACTAAGGATCACATGACGTGGATGGTGCGCATAATCACACGCATCGTGATGGCGAAACTAAGCATCACTATTTATCAGCCTATCCTGTTTACCGAGCCGGACAAGCTTCGGCCGGAGATCCGCCAGCGTATCTACGTTTCTGCTCTCGAGATTCTCGAAAGCGACTCCCGTCTGCACCGTGATACCCGCAAACACCCCTTCCGTTGGCTTTTTATGACATACTCAACCTGGCAACCACTTGCCTACGTCCTTGTCGAGTCGGCACGACGATCATGGACGCCCTTGACGGAACGTGCTTGGGAGGCTGTGTGCGGCTTCCAGCGCATACCGCTCGAGAAGACGAAGAAAGCGGACCAGGCAGCTGTCTTTCTTCCTCTCAGAAAGCTATTCCTTTGCGTTCGAAGACACCGTGCCTTGGAGCTTGCGAGATTGAGGAAAAACCTTGGCGAGGCGGAGAATCTTGTTCAAGAGGAGGAGGCCAATATCACAGCACCTTGGTTTGCGCAGTACTGCGAGGCCGATGAGAGCATGGCGCGGGCGAGGGAGAAGTGGTGGAGGCTGCTGAAGCCGGGAGATAATGCCTCGCAGCCGTCCGACCTCGTCCAGCCTGACAACTTCTTGGCATCGCCGCAGCCACGCTCTGCGGATGGGCTTCGAGGCCAGTCGCAGTCTGTGTCCTCGAGCGGGGTACAGCAGGAGCCCGTCAACATGACCGAGGCTCAGATGCAGTACCTGAACCAATTCATGTCCCAAACGGCGCCTAGCGTGGCAGACCTGTATAATCTTGATGGGGTCGGTTTCATGGGCCCTGTCATGTCTGGCATTGGCGGTTCGGGCTCCGGTGCGGTGGGCTCTCAGAGTATGAGCTTCCCAGGTCCTTCTGCGTCATCTAGCGGTGATTCAACAGCTATTCCTAACAACACCGCTTCCGTCACGGGCATCGGCCCTGACTCGATGTTTGCGGAGCAAACCTCCCCTCAGATCATGCAGGCGAATGACCAGCTGCCATCGTTCATGTGGGGCAACTGGCTTGATGAGAGCGCAGCCGGGGCCTTGGGACAAGGTGGCGTGCAGGACAAGACGATGGTAGATGTAACCGCACCGGAGGACCTGAACATGCTGGATCAGGATTTCGATTGGCAGGACTGGACACAAACGCTGAAAGGCGTAGAGATGTGGCAGGAGGAAGCGCCAGGAGCGAGATGATGACTCGGCCAAGTCAGAGGTATGCCAGAGACGAATCATGACATGTCGAGTGCGGGCAGGGCGTTTTTGGATTTATTGCACGATACAATTGAAGAAGATGATGGGGCATGACCTTTATGACAACCAATGGAGCTTTTGGGGAAACTGATGTTCATATATTTCAGGCCTGCTCGCAAGAGCCCGGATCTAACTGGCTTGAGAAGACCTAGACAGACATATCGCCAATCAATCACCTATAGTACAGCCGCTCTTGTTCTTTACAATTTCTGCGCCTTGCTCCCCTGCCATCTTCTCTCCTCATCAAATACCTCTTCTCGCCCCCGAACCTCTACTTCCACTGGCCCCTTCTTCGTGAACCTCACCAACACCACTCTCTCCCAATCGCCCCCCCTCCCCTCTTCCTTCTCAAGCTCCGGCCCCGGTCTCTCCAAGCCCAGTACCACCCTCCCATCCTGGCCCCTCACGAATAACATCCTCGGACTCATGGTCTTCTCCGCCCACGCGATCCGCGACGTATGATGGCCCCTGCCCTTCTCCGTCTCCGCCGTCTGGGTCCTCCTCAGAAACTCGAGGAGCTTGTCGCGCTGGGCCTGGAAATGCAGCGGACCCGAGGAGGATGATGCCCCTTCGTTTGGAAGAAAGCGAGCGAGGAGGGTGAGAAGGTAGTGCTGTGGTGGGAAGAGAATGATTTCGCCGGCGGAGGCTTGAGCCAGGAAGTGCTTGGGGGAGGAGAAGAGGGCGGCGGTATGTTCGAGGCCACCGTCGGGGGTGGGAATGTGGTAGGATGAGGTCTTTGGGGAGCTGGAGATGGGGAGGAGGTAGAGATACATCTGAGTGGTGAAGCGTTTGGGAAGGTTGTCTGGGGTGATCCATCTTGTAAATGGCATGAGGTTGTCTTGATTCCCCGTCAGTGTCTATCGATGGGAAGATGAGTGCAGTGATAGACTTACCTGTGTCGGGGATGCCGCCTTTGCTGTCCACCCAGTCTGTGAACTTGACCTCGCTTCTATGAACCCTCCCTCTTGCTTCCGCCACTTCCTCTGCCTCAACCTCCAACAACCCCTTCTTCCCATCTTTCCTTCTCGCCAAAAGGATCCCCGTCTCTTCAAACGTTTCTCTCACAGCAGCCAGTCGATACGCGTCCCCGTCTCGATGCACCTCCGGGCTCCCCACTTTCGGTACGTCTCCATCATGAAACGCGTCAAGGTTACCACCAGGAAAGACGTGAGCTGAGGCGAAGGATGTTGATGTGGTTACGCGGTGCAGGAGGAGGACCTGGTTGGTTGGTGAGAGGAGGACGATGGAGGAGCTAGGACGTGGGGGAGGCATAGTGGCGAAGGAGCGGGTTGGATTGGTGGAAGTTGAGTGCTTGCAGGTGAGATGAAAGAGACCTCTCTTCCACAAATTTGAAGAGAAGATCATGGCGCAAGGAGAAGCCCATAAGGTGTCCCTTATGTGACGTGGTAGTGGTGGGTTAGTCGGTCACCTGTTAGTGCTGGATGTCGACTCTCGCCTAGGTAACCTAGCGAGGCCGGGTTTGCGGGGTGAACAGCCAAGCCGCAACCGAGGTCCGTTTCACACATAATCACGTTCACGAATCTCTGGCTAACCACGCTGTCATATGTGAGGAAGATTGGAAAATTGACCTTCTGATTCTTAAGAGGCGGATATCATTTCATAACACTCGTCAGGTTTGTGTCCAGGTGAGGGTAGCAACTACATAAACCACACTGCCATAACGCCTTGCTCTACGTCACCACACTGCCAATCAATACCGTTTCCTCTCCTTTCCTCGCTGGGTGTCTCGCCATAAACAACAGATGCTCTTTGATTCGCACCATTTCTTCACCTCCGCCGGACTGACTTCTCCATCATGACCCACGCTCGTCAGTCGACCCGAGTTCAGCCAGACAGCGAGGTCTTCTACCACAATGGGGTCGTAAAGCAGCATCTTCTCGTACCACGAAGGATTCGCCGTGTCCATGGACCTTGGCGCAGAAGTCACTGCCTTGCTGATGTACCCGAAAAGTGTAGCCTGTTGCTCAGTTGGTGACATGGTCAAGGACAGCTCAGTCTCATCTCCTATCGATACAGACAGGTTGATGGCACTAGGTGACGAGAACATGGATGTTGGCGAAGCTGACCGCGATCGTGATGCCGCACTTCCCTGATCCGATTCTGAATCTGGTATTTCCAGAACCGTCCGCGGGACTGTTGGCATTGCCTTAGCCGTTGCACGACCCTTGCCTTTTCTTGATGGAGACGGTGTCGTGCTTCTCGCTCGCGTCGATTCGGTTTTAGCTGGTTGTGTTGCATCTTTCCTAGGGCGCCCTCGAGGCCTTTTCGCCGGCGTTACAATCTGCACAGGATCTGAAGTAGTCTTTGTTTCGGATGCGGTCGTGACCGACTTCTTGGGACGGCCTCGAGGTCGTGGCGGACTCGCAGCGCTCATCGTGGAGGTGGTGCTGATGCCACGCTTGGGTGATGCGCTTGTCAGTCTACCAGAGGCAATCTGACTCTTCCAGCAATTTTCGAGCAAAGCAAGCATGGCCGCTCTGCGCTTGACGGGCTTGAAGCCGTATCGCGAGACCTGCTTCGCGAGCTGCGCATCCGTGAAAGTCTCGTAGGCCGGTCGTGGCGGCTGTTCTGGGAGAGCAGGCATTGTGGGCTCTGGAGTACTGTCTGCTAGAGTGACTGGCTTCTGAGTTGTCTGAGGGACCTCACTGCCGTGATCGTCAGACTGTTCAGCCTGAGGCATGGTCGGCTTCAGTGTTGCAGGCTCTGAGGGCAGCTGATCTGCCGGTAGCTTCGCCAAATTAGATGGTTTATGTGGTGTAACATCTGCCAAGTTGAGAAGTGATTCATCTTCTTCTACTGGCGGGCTTGGGGAGCTTGCAATGTCACGCTCGGCGTTGTTGGCGTTGACGTAGCCAAACGGATCAGCGTCCTCGGGAATGCGCGCTAACGTCGGCGAGGCGTCAACCAAGTCGATGACCTCCAAATCGAGAAGGCCTCCATCCTCATTTCTGGCTGCAGCATCCCATAGTCTCGGGCGTGTTTGCGGTGGTTCAATCTCGTCGCTGTTGAGCGGGGGTTGAAACTCGGCTCCGTCGTCAAGGATATTAGATTGTCGCATAGCTGTGTGAAGGCTGCGTAAGAAGGTGGGCGACTTTTCCTGGGCCAGTTGACTCGACGTTCCGAACACAAAGTCCTGGTCTGCAACATGCTTCAGTGCAGCACCTGGTGATAGCAAAACGGGCTTGGGCGGCGCAGCTTTCTTCTTGGATGCCTTGGGAGGCGCCCGCTTCTTTGTCTTGGTTTTTCCTTTGCCTCCCTTTTGACCAGACGTGCCGTCGATTCCCTGCGACGCGGTCACGTAGAAGTTCATCAAGGAGGCGGGTGGTGGTGGTTCAGGTTCCTCTTGAATTCGGTACGCGGCTGTAGCAAGATCCGTGATGGTACGGGGTTTCTTTGGACCTTTCTTCTTGGCGGGTGAAGCCGATCGAGACTGTCCAGAGGTACTAGTCTCTTGGATTAGAACTGGCTCTATGAGTTTTCGCTTGCCCAATCCTCCGGCTGCCTCACTCGATCCAGTCGATGTTAGTTGCCCGTTTGTCTCGCAGCTGTAGGTCTGTAAAAGGTCTCTGAAGTCAACAGCAGACTTCTCCACGTCGCTGCCAGCAGCATTGCGCTCCTTGGTCTCGCCATCCTCGTGCGTGGGCTCGTGTACGATACTAACCTCCCTCGCCGGTGGTGTCCAGTCCAGTCGCCGCAGGGGTGCTGTCTCCAAAGCAAGCGGTTCGTCAGGCACAGCAGCTGCTTTTCCCGGTATTTTCTTTGCATCGCGTTTAGTCTTGAAGTGCTTGCTGACGGACTCAGTCTCCAGTAGCCGGGGCTCTTCCAGAGGCACTTGTGCTGACGGTGGTGCATCATGAAAGAAACGCTGACTGGACGGCGAAGAGGCGAGGCTTCCTGGAGACGGGCGATACTTCCTCCATGGCTGGTCCTTCGATGGTGTGCGCGGTGACGGTGCCTTCGCAAGTGAAGCGATGGAGTGCAATGGAGCTTCTGGTGTTGGCTCTTTCCTGCACCTTGGCTTTCGTGAATTTGAGACGCTGTTCACCGGCTTCTTTGGTGGCTCTACAATACAGATCGAATCGTCTTCGCCACTGAGGTAGATGGGATCGGCCGTCTGGAGGATGCTTGACCCGCTGGACTCATCGGCAGCCTGCGCCGACTGCCATAAGCCTCTTGCGGTCGTGAAGCCTTGGAGCGCATCGTCTGGGATCGCAGCAGCTCTGCTACCACTTTTCAGGGACGGCTTCGCGGACTTTTGCGTCCTGACAAGGTCGTCGATCTCCGGCAGCTCTGGGGAGGAAGTACCGATGGCATGGACCATGCGCCTGGTGACGCGTGGTGATGAGAGGAAGACATCAGGGGAAGCCATTGCGCGGTAAACAACCCGGGTGCCCGTTTGGACGCATCGCAGGCCCTTCATGCGTAGGAGTCAAACTCTAATCGCATGCGTTGAAGCGCTTCGATATTCAATCGACAGTTGTAGTATTCCTTCGCCACTTGCTTGTCTTGGGCGTGTCTCGGACTGGCAATGTATGGCTCACGACTTGATCGCGAGGTCACGTGATCCGCGCCTGCGCTTTACTGGCAATGTGTACAGGTACGGATTCTAAAGATCTAATAATCATTACCACGTATGCATGGGAGCATATGACGAGTTGACATGGAGTTCCGTTCATTCTTGCTTGTCAAATAAGTATACAAACCTCCTCACGTCTATCACTAAGGTAGACGCGCTGTCGCCAAGTTAATGTCGGTAGCGTCGGCAAGAGTGTCACGTGAGCGCACTGTGGCTGGCTACACTAGCCACAGGGCGAGCACGCCACAGCGCCCGCCCACAAGTGGAATTGCAAGGAATTTGGAAATTCTTCACACTTCATCGACGCCGACAAACAATCACCCTCAACTTCCCGAACAACCCCCCGCAACCGACAAAATGGAGAACGAGCGTGGCGAGATCGTGGACCTGTAAGGCAATCCTCGAATGCGACGATGCGACAATCGCGATATTCGTGAGGAGAAAACAGCCGGCTAACAAGGAATCCTCGAATAGTTACGTCCCCCGCAAGTGCAGCGCCACCAACCGCATTATCAAGGCCAAGGACCACGGTTCCGTCCAGATCTCCGTCGCAAAGGTCGACGAGAACGGCCGTGCTATCCAGGGTGACAACCAGGTCTACGCCCTCTGCGGCTTCATCCGCGCCATGGGCGAGAGCGACGACTCCCTCAACCGCCTCGCTCAACGGGACGGTTTCCTCAAGAACGTCTGGAGCGGACAGCGCTAAATTCGAACAATCATGACGGGGAAAGGGAGAGGTACGAATACCGGGAGGTCATCCAAGCGTTACGCTGGTCAGTCCGACTGACCTCGCGTCTTCAGCGAGTTAGGTCCGGCATGAATGGGACGGGGTGGAACTAGAGTTGGCTGCATCTAGCACTTCCAATTCCAGGCGTTCGGCTCGATTACGAGACTACAAAACATTCACGATATTCCCACACGATCGATCCGACATTGCCATACATGTGTGATCAGTGATGTCTGGGGGGGGGGGGGGGGGGGGGGCGGCGGCGCGGGCGGGGCCGGCCACGGGG